>CM057160.1:27512319-27639323 GCA_029962745.1 Echinometra lucunter | reverse complement strand
AGGCTCCCGTAAAAGAGAACACCTAAATGCAAGAAAATACAGGAGAGATTATATACATAGACAAGAAACATAAAAACATCTGCCTACGCATGGAAATCTACAAAAAAAAGTCCCCGAAAAAAATTCCAAAACTGTCGAGACAGACAGTTTGAATAAGCTTGCTGACATATATGAAATTCATTTTCAGCGACTTCCTCAAAACAGACAATCATTCAATTTTTCATGAACAGATGAGCATGAATGCTTTATAGAAAAACACATGCACATACAGGTACATTATAAAAGGCAGATTGTTTCTGAATAGGTTAAAAGCCGAGACAATACATTTCCCGTATATTGAGGATCTGAAGCCAAGACATCAAGGTCAGAGAGAGAAACGTCTGCAGTAATATACAGGGTGAATAAAAACATATCGAGGGTTTAGTGCAACAAAGGGTTATCTGCATTTTCGGTCAAAATGAGATTTCGAACTTAAAAATGATCTAGTAGAGACCAGGAGCCCATAATGTAATAATGGTTTCTGCAGCAAACTTTTCTACAGTTGTGTATCAGCCAAATCTGCTTTTAAACTGCAGTGTGTCAGTGCAACAAATCTTTTTGTCAAGATCTGTTAAAAATGCAGATAGCCTTTTGTTGCACTAAACCCTTGATATCCAAGCCCCTTTCTGCTAATTCTCTAAAACAAAGGGTATCCAGGAAGTATGCATTCATATCTATAATATCATTGAGCTATTTCTAGCTCTTCTTCAGGTTTTCATAAATTAAAAAAGAGATTTTAATTGAAAAGAACAATTGTTATCACCTTTAGAATCTATAGGGTAGCACAAAACATCACATTACCTGAACCAAAATGACAACAACAAATGAATTAACTGCTATATAAACTAGGTAAAGAACAAAAAGACAGAAAGAAAGAAATCAACGAATGAATGAATGTATAAGTGAATAAATAAATGAATACATAAATGAATGAATAAATAAATAAATAAATTAATTAATCAATCAATGAAATATATCTATCGAGAAACCCATCAGCTTAGAATTTCATGACATTCTTCTCCTGAAGTCCAGATAGTGGGGGTAAATAGCTTTAATGGTAAACAAAAGTCTGTTTTTTCACAACTTCACAAGGCCTTTTATCCCTTCAAAACCAAAATTATAACAAGACAAAAAATATGGGTCACCATGCAGATCAAAATGAAATGAATGAAAATCATGCATTAATCACTGTGGCTCCCATTTAACAGCTGCAATAATACTATAGCCACACCTATTTAATACGGCAACAACTTTTTCATAAATCACATACTAAACACTCTGAAAACACCCACACTTGGCAAACACCACGCACTGCCTACACTGTATACAGGACTGAGGCAATCCCTGTATAAACTCAATAGGTTAATTACACACACACATGCAGACTATGACATCATCCAAGGAGAAACAGGTGCCTGTGTTTTAATTGTCAAGTGTTGAATTCTCTTCATGTGCTGCCAAGATTTCGAATATTGCAATGATTGATATTCACTTCATGAAATTAAAGCATTCATGACAGGAATTATTTAAAGCCAAATTTCATCAGATTTTCTTCTTCAAATTGGCAACACCAGTATTTATCTTTTACTGCTAGATTTCTTCTTAAACATGTCAAGTATCTGTAATGATACATGATACATCATTATAATGTCATTTTATCATCACCTGCTGGTATTTCTTTAACTATCTGCAAGCACTATGTCTTCACCCTTTTGATAAAGTGTACTTTTTATCTTAATTTTAAAATCGTGTTACTCCAGTTATTCTCATTTCCTATTCCTTTATCAATCATTATCTTCTGAATCTTTCCATATGCAACCAAATATATTGTTCATAGTATTTTGTAATATACATACGTATTGTCTTGTGAACGTTTGTAATTCTTAATTTTCGCCTTCAGTTGTATTGTCCTGGTTTACAGGCAGTATATCCTAGGCTTGATGCCATTTTTTTTCACATACTTGTAAAAATTAACATTTTAAATACGGCTCAAAACATATCCCTTCACTTAATTCTTACTCTTTTTCAAGCACATCAAGAGTTCCTACAGCACAGAAGAATATATGTACATAGGTTCTGCGCTCTGTAAATTGGTGTATATATATATATATATATATATATATATAGATAGATAGATATATATTGTATCTGGAAGTTATTTTCCATAAATGAAGTATGTGATTAAAAAAAAATGATGGAAAGTTTGTTAAGGAGTTGAAAAGCTGACAATTAGCTTGAAAAAACAGTAATTTTAAACTTTCCATCATGTTGCCAAATCAAGGATTTTAGTGCTCATTTTCCTTGTAAGAATTTTCAGCATCGAACAACAAATACTTAAATGTAACCAAAATGGGTGCTCTCTCTGCTCATGTATTTGGTATGTGGTTTTTTTTTAGGCTCTCCATCAAAAGTTATTGGGTCAAACCTCACAACATGGACTTTTCTGACTTTTTCTCAAACACTGCTTTTCATATGTATGTTTTCACTTAATGATGTAAATCAAATATTTGAATTAACTTATATGAAATTAACATGTCTGTGACATGTAATTTTCTGATGCAACATGCAACTTCCTCGATATACATGAATAAAAAGTCACACAGATAAAAATTACAAATTGGGATAAGAAGAAATGGGTGGGAAGAGGAAGAGTTGTCTGTAAGACCAAAAAAAATGTAGTGTTGGATTTAAAGGGGGTACCCAATGCTGAAACAATGTTAGTTCATTTAAAAGTGCATAATAATTTTTTTTTTTATTCAGATGTCTAAATATGTTGTAATGATCAAAAATCAAAATTTTAGTGCTCTATTTGCAGATTTGCATAGCCACAGTGCTATATAACACAGTGCATCAAACTACATATAGCTACTAGTACTCAGTTTATAGGCCCTGACTTCATTATGCACATGAACATTCAACACACCAGGGTAGCTAACTAATGAAGAGAAGTGTAAATATAATAAATAATCATAATAAAAATAATTTTTTGGCAGCTTTATGGAATAAAAACCATGTGGTGTCGAAAGAGCATAGGCATTATACAGCCTTGTGACCATAGAAACAGGTATAAACACCATCTACCATTGCTGCCTCAGCAATGTAAAAAATACACTTTATGGGAATTATTGACCTGTTTACTTATTTTATGCATACTTGTTGAACAAAATTTTCCCTTGACAACTAGGAAGCTTGCCGAGGCTTGCCCAACATAGCAACAACTAATGTATGCAAACTGGATTCCATCTATTCAGATGCCATTATGTATGACAGGTGAAATGAATATTTGGTAACCAAGGGTTCTGGAGAGAAGCATGCAAAAATCTGAATACATTTATAGTAAACAGGTCTATTAATGACAAGTGACAAGAGGTAATGTTGTTTGGGGAGGGGGGGGCGGTGTATAGGGGGAAATGGTTCAAGAGCGGGTTCTTTATTTCAATGATGAGATTAATATTGTACTTTAACCCATTCGTGACAGAGGGTCCACATTATGTGGTTTGGTCTAATAACTTTTGATGCAAAGCCCTAAAAATCATACCAAATACATGAGCAGAAAGAGCAAAAAATTCTACACATACTGTGCCCATTTTGGTTGTCAATATTCATTGTTTGATGCTGAAAATTTTTTAAAGGAAAATAAGCATTAAAATCCTTAAATTGGCAATGTGACAGAAAGTTTAAAATCACTGTTTTCCCCTGCAAATTGGCAACTTTTTTACTTCTAATCATAATTTCTGTCAATTTATATTCATTTCAGATACATGACATTTTATAAGAAAAATGTAGCAATAAAATAAAAATGTTGGTGTTGCCAATTTGAAGAATAAAAGCTGATCAAATCAGGCTTTAAATAATTCCTGTCACGAATGGGTTAAGGAAAGCGCTTGATCAATTACTATCCAAAATAAACACTACATATATAGAAAGCAGTTATCTACATCATGAAATATTCCCACTCAAAACAATACTAGAAAGCTGACAAATCTTTCACAATTTGAACTGCATTAGACAATGTCCTGATTACTGGGCCATAAAGCATGTAAGATGCAAGTAGGGTTCTTCACGTTTCACATCAACTAGAGCAACCCCCCCCCCCCCAAAAAAATCAAATTTCATTATTTCATTTACCTCAGTTAAATACCCAGCCCCCCCCCCCCTCCCGGGTTGGAGTGGTAAGGGGTACTTTTCGCCCGACAAAGTCCGGCCCGAGAATTGTAAAAAAAGGGGTCTTTTCCAGCTTCGATCAAATGACGAATTTGGTCTTCGATGTTAAGGTATGAAATGCAGATTATAATTATCAGTAAATTCATTTTGTATTTTTGGAATGTTTCTACTGATGGTTTCTGATGGTTATTCCTCATGTTATTTTCAATCACTTGAAACAGGTGCAATCTCCCCGGCGCCAAGTCATCTTAACTTGATAATTTGTCCGACTGACAATGAACTAATTATCGTCTGCACTGATATCTGCTCGAAAAGTCATTGTGTTGTCCTCCATCATGATATCATCAGGGAACCCTCTATTGTAATGACAGCTTACATGTACCTGAGATGGGGGGGGGGGGGCGTCCTGAGATAGGGGGTTGGGAATGAGAGCTCACCTGAGATAGGGGGTACATTGAACAGAGTTCTGGATTTAGGGGGTCTCCAAGGCAGGAAAAGCCTGCAAAAAAGCCAGCGAAAAGGTAGCCTTTGAGCAAGGCCTCGCGCGCTGCTTGTCTGCCAAGCAGGGTTTGAAAATAGACTAAACAGTGTGCATTTAAGGCAGTGATCAGTGGACTGAGCCGCGTCAGCGGCGAGGCCTTTGCTAACTTGCGGAGCTCATGCATATGCATGAGGGTCTTACATATACAGCAGCTAGCGACGATCGTGACCAATCGTAACTGTTTTAACCGCGGTGTGTTATATGGATTCATTCATTAAATTATGGGGGGATAGATTTTCAAATGTACTAAATAATGAATAATAGTTAGTTCAATTTTCAATAAAACAGATAGATTTATTAAAGAAAGTAAAGAATTTGATGACTAGCTGTATTCACTATTTTGCTAAATAATAGATCTATCGTAAAATTTTGCTCTCTCCTACGCATAGTGGTTCGCGCGATCACCTGGTCGATTGTTATTGTACAACACGTCGAACGTATGGTTAGGCACACGTGAATAATAAATATTCATAAATTCTCTCGAATTGTCTACTCTGATTGTATCGGATTCGAACGGGCGGTTTAGGCGGCTTTCACGGTAAGCTACTTCGCATCTAATTATCTACCGATTCGGTAGTGGAAATATAATACAGAACAAAAGAAATAAACTACAACAACCACTCAGGTTAGTAAAGGCCTTGGTGCTGACGAACCAGGGAACAAGCATATGCGTACCCTAAATAACAATGAGTGGAGGGGCCGGGGTTAAACATTACCTACTGAACATGATTTGATTTCAATAAAACATGCAGTTTTTATTGATCGTACCGTAAATTAGATTTTAGATGTCACAAATAAATATTTCCTTTTGCTACAAATACAAATGTCAAATATCAGTTTTAAAGTAGATATTGCAAAATAACAACACATGCTCTCCTCATAAACATAGAGGCAATTTCTGAGCAGACTAAATACATTGTAATAATAACAGCGCAGATATTTATGACATACTGTGCAACCATATTCCCCCAGAGGGGTACTCAAAAATTAATGAATTCTAATGCAAGATCAAAAGATTACACTTAATTTATGCTGCACTCTACATTAATTTGCTTGCATAGAATAGGGTCCACAGTCAACCCAAGTCAAATACAAGTCTGTGCACACATTTCTAGGTTATCCTTTATTTTCTTCATATTTTCATAATCCTCCGTTGTCAAACCATGCAATGTAATTTTAAGTGCTTTGGGATTGGTTTTATGGATTCTAGCTATATACACCATTTGTTTGTAGGTGATTGGTACGTACTTGGCAATAGCAGTAGAAGGCTTTCCAGTACACCATGTATTCTTACTTGGAAATGAGTGTGGTCCTGAAAAGGACCTACACTGTACTCTCTCTCATCCTGAAGACAGTAAGAATATGCTCATAACTGAAATGTTGAGAGTGGGCACCGGGGTAGGTCCTTTTCAGGGCCACACTCATTTCCAAGAGAAAATGCATGGTGCACACACAGTGAAGCCTTCTACTGCCATACAATGTATGTTCAACCACCATGGAAAAGGATATTTACCCTGTAATACTGGGGAAGTAAAAATGTGAAGCTGCAAGCACTCCTTTTCATGCTTTATTCCACTTTCATAACACCTGCATAGCAAGGGGGCGGTGACCTCCCCAAAACAGAAAAAATAAAAGAAAAAAGAAAAAAAAAGAAGAAAAAAAAACATGAGCGAGAAAAAGAAAAAGGTAAGAGAACATAGGAAGAGCACGAGCAGACAAAGAACAATGACAAAGAAATGTCAGAGCTTCCCACTTCGCGTGGGAGGGGGGAAACAAAGAAAAAAAGCATGAGTGAGAAAAAGAAAAAGGTAAGAGAACATAGGAAGAGCACGAGCAGACAAAGAACAATGACAAAGAAATGTCAGAGCTTCCCACTTCGCGTGGGAGGGGGGAAACTCCCCCTCTCTGCACCCTCCCCCCTAGGGAACGTGCTTTGCGTGCTCAATATGTTATTGGTGCACTTTGCGTGCTCACTACCGCCCCCTACAATTAATTCCTAGCTACGTCCCTGTTTCATAACTACCCCTAGTAGTTCATGTAATTAATCTCAATTTAGAACCTCTCCCTGGGAATGTAAGATCTACACTTTCACACTTTCAATAGAAATGTAAGTGGCCATGTATTAATCTTCTCTGCAAGACTTGTCAAAATATCAATGTACTCATTATCATTGCTTTTGACCTGGAATTCATAATTACTAGCTGCATGGACAAATTGCTTGGCCAAATTGATAAGTGGATAATAGAAGTTAGAACCCGTTAGGACACAATGAACACTGAAAAAGCATGATATGATAATCACTCAACTGCTGTATTGCTGCAGTCCTCCCTATCATCATCTAACTTCAATTTCATTATAATCAATATCTGCTGTTATAGCGGTGATAATGATACTACTACTACTGCTACTGCTGCTGCTGCTGCTGCTGCTGCTGCTGCTGCTGCTGCTGCTGCTGCTGCTGCTGCTGCTGCTGCTACTGCTACTACTACTACTACTACTGCTACTACTGCTACTACTGCTACTGCTACTGCTACTATTGCTACTGTTACTACTACTGCTACTGCTACTGCTACTACTACTACTGCTACTGCTACTA
This sequence comes from Echinometra lucunter, assembly GCA_029962745.1. Lineage (NCBI taxonomy): Eukaryota > Metazoa > Echinodermata > Echinoidea > Camarodonta > Echinometridae > Echinometra > Echinometra lucunter. Next base: position 27,631,983 of record CM057160.1, on the reverse strand, counting down.
CTACTACTGCTACTGCTACTGCTAGTACTGCTACTACTGCTACTACTGCTACTACTACTACTACTACTACTACTACTACTACTACTACTACTACTACTGCTACTACTGCTACTACTGCTACTGCTACTACTACTATTATTGCACATTATAAGTGCTTTATTTATTGTTATCATTATTATCAAATCAGAATTATTAGATAAATTCATTTAGTGCAGCTACTATATCAATATACTCTTATTACTATTGTTATCATTATCATTATTACTGTCATTATTATCATCATTATCATTATCATCATTACCATTATCATCATCATCATCATCATCATCATCATCATCATCATCATCATCATCATTACCATTCTTATAATAATCTGTTGATTGTGTCTTACCTGCAAGATTTACTGGTTGAGTGAAGATATCTTGCCTCTCTGCTTGCGTCCTGGTATCAACCTCACAGAATTCAGCATACGTGGGACTATCAGAGATGGTCGTTGGCGTCACAATCACATCCACTCCCCTCTCAAAGACATTCTGGAAGTCTTGGGTGATGAGACGACGGACTCTCTGGGCGTGCAAGAAATAACGCTCATAATTCCTGCCAGGATAATAATATTATATTTAAAAGAAATATAAATACATGTATATACTGTATACAATATATTATATCTATATAATATATTAAAATCATGATGCAATGTTGAATTACATTATGCAGTCAATACGATTTACTAACAGCAAATGAAGTGAAAAGTGTTATTGAAAGTGTTAAGGTGCTTTCACACATGATGCAACACTGTGGCGCCACACTTTTTTGTGTACAAGCCTATGGGGTATAGCGCGACAAAAAAATGTCGCCGAGGCAGAACACACTTTTTTTGCTGCTTAGATACACAAAAAATGCGCACCAATCAAATTTCTAAAAAGTTAGCGCAAAAATTGTTGCCATGAGATTGCTTGCGCAAGTTTTGACAATATGCTCTCTTATTGAGAATTGACGCGTTAATGCGCGTTCATTAGCACATGTGGTGACACAAAGTCCCACCATGTGTGAAGACGAAACAGTGTGGCGCCACAGTGTGGTACCACACTGTCGCATCATGTGTGAAAGCACCTTTAGTGAAAAAAAAACCAAAACAATAAGGCCATTTGCTACATTTTTAAAAGTAACACCACCATTGCATGAAAACAATGATGATAATGATAATATACAGTTCTTGTATAGCGCATATCACACTATGATATAACATTTCTATGCGCTTCCAAAGCATATCATTACCAGCCCGGCAGCCTTTTACAGCGTGCAAGCATTTCAAGGAATGAATTCCTGCCAGGTACCCATTCACCTCACCTGAGTTGATTGCAGCACGAGTGTGGATGAATTTCTTGCTGAAGGAAATTAACGCCATGGCTGGGATTCGAACCAACGACCCTCTGATTGAAAAACGAGAGTCAGAACCACCAGACCACAATGCTTCCACACAAAAAACAAAAAGCCTTTCATTTGATACCTCAATCATTATGTACCAAGGAAAAAATTTGGAATTTAGATCTAAAGTATGTACAGTGCTGCCCAGGAAAGAACCGTAAAAAGTACTTGCAGCTTTGGCAATTAAGATTCTATTTATTCCTAGTGAAATTATCTTTCACCCTGAAAGCACCAATTGATCAATCATGTTTTCAGAATACTCCCAGAAGGTACATAACATACAATGTATGTATACTAATCCCCCTCCCTGTTGAAAGTCAACCCTATTTCTAGTTGATTGTTTTGAGTTGCAAGCATGACAAGCTATAATGCTGCAGCCCTTACATTTGTATGTGTGGGATATTTGATACTCATGCCATGCAACCATGTAAAAGACAGATACTGTCTGTACTATGTGAATGTACATGTATTGTCAAACATTGTTAAGATGATACAGCAACCGATCTATACTGCATTTATTTCGTAACCTCCACAATCAGACATGAAACTCTGTTCATGAAAGGGTACATTAAACCCAGACAATAAAAAAGAAAGAAAAATACATGTTTTTATCAAAAGTGAAGCTTCTTGAATGAAAAATAATTCATTCCATTGTGTTGGAAATCTTTTAAAGAATTTTGGCTTCATGCACTTGGCACTGTATGAATGCATACATTCAGCCCAGAGCCAAACAAACAGAACTATGTTGTGTGAGATCATTTTCCATTTCCATCTTTCTCTCTTGTTCACTCTATCTTTCACTGTACTCTAGTTCAATAACAACTAGAAATATCACTGAAATATCACAGTCAGTCCAAAATATTTTGGAAAAAATTCTTGAATTCAGCTTTCCAGTTAACATCAAAGTGAATTGAATTTATTAAACATATCAAAATAACACCAACGGTTGTGGATTATCGTCAATGCAATGTGCTAAAAATTTTCGAAAATTTCTGTGCATTTGGGGTGGGGGGTATTATATCAATCTTTCATTTATTACAACCATACTTGTAAGCTGGATTTTGTAATGTAATGTAGGTAGTGGTCCAGATAATTACCACACAATTTGCTATTTTCTTTTGTCATGTTTTAATGATGTTTTTTTCTCTTTGGAGATTATGTGAGGTGGGCCTAAAATATTTTAAGAATGAAGGTGGGCCATGAAAAAAATTTCAGTTGCCAAAGTGGGCCTCGAATTAAAAAAAGGTTGAGAAGCACTGGTCTAGTGGATATGTCTCCGGACTGCAGATCACAAGGTACGGGGTTCGAATCCCAGCGCGGCACTAATGTCCTTTGGCAAGGCATCAGTCTACATTTGCTACTCTCCACCCAGGTGTAAATGGGTACCTGGGGAGCGTTTCATGAAAGGACTTGTCGGATGTTTTATCCGACAAAGTCTGTTTTATCCGACAGTTGCCACAGTAACGATGCTTCTCAGCCAATCAAAATCAAGGAAAGATGTCAGATGTGACAACTTGTCAGACAACAAATGTTGATGAAACGCTCCCCTGATATGCTTGAGCGCTAGTTACTTTGGCGGCTTGGCTATGACTGGGGTAATAATGTCTAAGCGCCATGAGCGTAACAACGTGACGGATATGAGCGCTATACAAGAACCATTATTATTATTATTATTATTATTATTATTATTATTATTATTATTATTATTATTATTATTATTATTATTATTATTATCATTACTATTATTATCATTATTATCATTATTACGCCTATGGAAATGAAAGAATTCAGTAGTCAACAGGTTAAAAGGAAGCAATATTTACGAAACACAATGCTTCATGGCGATACTAACTTTTCTAATAGGAAGTAATTGCCAGCCAAGATTCGACCTCTAACAGTGTCTAAGAAACCCTCGTGTCGACTCAGGGCATATAACTCCTCTGTAGATCTTCCTCTAGAGCTCCGATGGCCTGTTTGAAAGATTACAAAAATGAAATACCGGTAAGGAATGAGTATATTCTCTCATACCAGTTCCAATATATTATACTATTTCTGAAAACTTCTGTCAGAGTAGAAATTGTGCCATCAAAATTTGAATTAAGTCAGTATTTGAATTGTAAATTTATTCCTAAACACCAAGATTCAGAGGTAGTAATTAAGTATTTTTAATTTTAATGTTATCAACAACTTTGCAATATTTGGGATTGTTGTAACGTACAGGTAAAAGGAAAAATAGCAATGATAATAACACAGAGGATGATAATGATGATGATGATAATAATAATGATAATAATAATAATAATAATAATAATAATAATAATAATAATAATAATAATAATAATAATAATCACGATAATAATAATAATAATAATAATAATAATAATAATAATAATAATGATAATAATAATAATAATAACAATAAATCTTATTAATATCTATATAGGGCATTTTTGCGGCGCATTAAAAACACATATTTTTTGTCTGTATGATTTGTCTGTGCAATATCAGAGCATATTGTATAAAACGCCGAATTCCCCATAGGCTCATGTACGAAACTTGCCGTGCAATATTATGCGATATTGCATGGTCTCTTCGCGTGCGCGCATTGAAACAAACATGCGCAATAAGGATTACAATGCGCGGATACGCAATGCACGCAATACACAAAGACACTTTGATGACGTCATAAAGAGGTAAGTCAAACTTGTGTGATCAAAATAAATGTATGATGGGGGCCCTTTTTAGTTGCTGAAATGACTTTTATTGAATTTTAAATCCCTTTCTTGTTGGGTATAGATAATAATAATTATATTGGATGGCTTTATTTCATGGAATACCAGGAACATTCCACTCGTTAGGACCAATATTGCACTCATCTTCGATTCATGCAATATTGGCCCTAATTCGTGGAATATTCTCTGGTATCCCATTCAGAGCCATCCAATATAATATAATTGTAGCATTAGGGCGAATCCTTTTGTCTCGGCCTATTGTTCAGATTCGCCTTAACACACGCTCGATTTGCCTTAAAGGGGGTACCCAATGCTGAAACACTGTTAGTTCATTTAAAAGAGCATGAATTCATCAGCAGAAAATCATCTGCCTAAATTTTTTTTTAAAGTCGTGCTGCCAAGGAAACCCCCTAATGTTGTAAGATTTCAGGATATTTTTGACCCCTCAGCTGTGACCCAGTTTCAACTGGGTACCCACAATGACGTCAAAATGACATAAAAGTGGTTACCTGGTCACGCAATCAGGTAAAATGTGCGCAAGGTATAATACATGTTGTACAGTCTAGCGTGCAGCACAACTGCAATGTGCAAAGCTGGGTACCCACTTTTACGTCATACCTCATACTCAAATTTTTTGGTCAACTCATGCCTTTTTATGAGAAAATTAGCCAAAATGCATTGATTTTGATTGAAAATCATAAAACTTTTAATGTTATTATTCTTAGAATTCTATTCTCGAGCATATATCAAAAAAAATTTTACCATTGTGTAATCACTTTAACATTCTCCTGCCCTATGTGACAAAACAAACCCATTCAATGGATTTGCCCTATGGTAGGTTATAATGTTATAATAATAATGATGATAATAATGATAACAATAATAAAATACATAATATTCATAATGATAATAATAATAACAATAACAATAAAAACTACTGCTCCTACTACTACTAATGATAATAATTTAATTATTATCATTAATTATTATCATTAATTATTATTAGAAACATTTGTATTAAGCGCTATATAAATGTTGCATATTATTATCATTATTAGCATTAGCATTATTATTATCATCATTATGCTAAACATAATAATAAGTAAACAACATTGAATGATGTGATAACAGTAATAATAATGATAAAATCAATGATAACAACAATAATGATAAAAGAGGTAATCATCACAGACTTTAGCATTCAAAGTTATTTCAGTGAACCTGTATGATACATAGAGTTGGAATAGCACTGGCATCAAAGTGAAAAATGTTCAGCTATTTAAGAACAATGACGTAAAAAAAGGATTTGGTATAAACACAACAAAAAAAGTAACTACCCCCTAATTCAAAATAGCATAACTTTTTAACAAAAAAGTTTTGAGCAAAATAATTTGGCAGGAGTGTTTCTGCACTTATTGACTAATTTCTGTGTGAAAATGAGAATGATCCGTCATGTCATGCATGAGTGAGCAAACATTAAAGGCAAAAATGTCACTTTTCAACAGTCACAAGAGTCATTTTGGGGCTCTGTGAAACAAACCTTTGGCGAATTTGTCTTCTTCTATTTGACCAAGTCATGCCTATCCCTGACACTTTTCATGTTCATCACAGTTGGGTGAACACAGGTTTTTTGAGAAAAATGATGTTCAGCCCTCTTAAATCTGCAAAATCCATTCAGTTTGTGGAAAAAATTGGCATTAACCAACATGAGTCAGCACATTACGTGAAAATACCAGGTAGTCGTTTTTCCAGCATAAACAGTAAATTTTCAGCATTTCTTGCTTCGTCGTTAGCAATTTTGTCACTCAACCATGGCCCAACCTCGAAAAACATCAACAGCACTTAAACAAATGCCAGAAAAATCTTGTTTCACAAACCTCCCAAAGTGACTCTTGTGACTTTTGAAAATTGACATTTTTGCCTTTAATGTCTGCTCACTCATGCATGACTACACAGATCGATCTAATTTTCAAACAGAAGTTAGTCCATGAGTGTAGGAACACCTCCTGCCAAATTATTTTCCTAAAAACATCTTTGTTAAAAAGTTATGCTATTTTGAATTGGGAGGGGGGGTTACTTTTTTTGTTGTGTTTAGAACACCTGTGGTTTTTCAAGTAAACAACTTGATATATGTTTACAAAAGGAATGTGTATAAATGGAATTTAGGCAAACAATTTACTACAAATTAACAGCAATGAGCCAGAACATAGAAATGAGCCATTGACAAAAACAACAGGGAATTTGAAAAAACAAATTCACTGGCAGGATCATTAGAGGAATACAATTTTCTAAAAATCTATTTGAATGTCCCATCTGAAATGAAGATTTTTGAAAATTAAATGATGAGAAATATAGCAATACATATTTATGCGTAGGCCACAATGATCGTAAATTATGGAAACACAGTGCAAATAAAGTAGTTCACTGTATTAATTATATAAAAGGCTTCAGTAAAGAAAAAAACAACAACAAAATTCTCATCTCATTTGATATATTTTCCATCAACAACTGCTAAAGAAAGGACTGTAATTGTGCATAACCCTATTGTCTACTCTGAATACGATGCTATAATTGGAGAATGATCAATGAACTTGGATGATAAATGCCAGTGTCAATGCCAAACGAGGGGTAATGATATTGTGCTTGACCTGAGTACAGAAAGATACTTTCATAATAAATGATCAACTGCAACCACTAATTATAACAAAAGGTTTTGTTTCTGTAATTAAGTATTCATATTAATGACCTCGGTTGCTATACAAGATATCTTGCACTCCCTTTGAGACAGGAAATGTAGGGGAAACAATCATTATCATCAATACTAGTCTGAAGGAACACTAACGATTCACCAAATTTTTACTGAAATCAATTCGCTTTGCTGAATATGTGGCACTAATTGAAGGAGCAAGAAAATCTGTTCAATCAAAGTCAAACTATGCATAGTCCATCAAAATCATGCTTTATTCTGTGTACGCACTGTTCAGACTAGTTCAGGTATGAAGCGTCAAACCCCAGCGACAAAACCCGCGACAAAACCATGCAGTTTTTTAATGTTTAGATATGGTGCAGCAAACCACACCACCTATGTCAATGAGCACACATTAACGTGTCAATGCTCAAATATTAAAAGAGATTTATGTCAAAAGTTGTGTGGACAAACTGATTTTTTATTTATTTATTTATTTATTATCTATTCGGCATTTCCAAGAAAAATATAACAATATAAAAGAACATCAAATATATATGCACATAGCAGTCCTCACAGTGATACCATTTTTTGCACTATCTTTTTAAGAATTTGAATGGTCCAAAGTTTTTTGCCACCTTTTGCCTTAGCATTTGTTTGTTTGTTTGTTTGTTTTTTTGCTGCTTCGTATCCCATTCACTTACTACACAAAAAAACATGTACTAGTTATGTTCTCTCTTTTTTGTTCTCTCTTCATATATTTCTACTTGTACACACTATGAAACTTATTGTATTTAGCATTCCTAAATATTCTTTATTATTATTATTTTTATTATGCAGGAGATGTACATCTTGTACTTAAAGGAGAATGGAACCCAGGCATCAGTGTGCTTTTAGTGAATGGAGATGAACAAGAAAGATTAAACAGTGAAAGTTTGAGCAAAATCAGACAATCTGTTCAAGAGTTATGAATTTTGAAAGTCCCTATCATGGGGATCCTTGAGTTGGCAACTTTTCCAGCATGTGATGTCATCGTGGACAACTCTCCATTCATTTTGTGCATAATTCCCCCCCCCCCCCCCAAAAAAATGATTTTACATGAAATTTCAAGTCAGGAATCGACATAATTCTTCCCAAAAAGCTTGCAGAATTGATGTAGCCATGCCTTACTCAAACAGTAAATCAAAAGAATTTTTATTTTTCTTGAAAAAGAAGAAAATGTTAAATTCTATGTACAAAATGAATGGAGAGTTGTCCATGATGGCATTACATTGGTTGAGTTGCCAACTTAAAGGATGCCCATAATAATGATCAACTTAAAATTTCAAAATTCACAACTCTTGAACAGTCTGTACAATTTAGCTCAAACTTTAATAATAATAATACTACAGTGCTTATATAGCGCATATCACTACCGCAGTGTCTCTATGCGCTTTAATAGAGAGGGTTGAAAATGGAAAAAGGAAATGTACATTGTACTGTAGATGTTGCAGTTTGCAAGACCAAAACTCATTCAAAATACTTTTTAAACAGAAATGTCTTGAGAAGGGTTTTGAACTTTAACACTGTGGAAGCTTCCTTCATAAAACATGGAATAGTGTTCCACAGTGTAGGAGCAGCATGAGCAAAACATCGCTCACCATAAAACTTAGTTGTAATGACAGGACATTGGGGGAGATTTTTCTGAGCCCATGAGCTTGACACCCATGAGTCATACCGCCCACGAAATAGACATTGAAATTAGATCCACGAGTCATACAGCCCATGATTCATAATTCATAAGGCCCACAAGCTAGACAATAAGTGAACAAGGCCCACGAGCTCGACACTACATAAATTAGGCCTTCATAGTGTCAACCTTGTGGGCCTTATTTGCCTAATGTGATCTCGTCGGCCTATAGTGTCGAACTCATGGGCCTTGTTCACATAGTGCCTAGCTTGTGGGCCATATGACTTGTGAACCACTTCACTCATGAGCCATATGACTCGTGGACCGTATGACTTGTGGGCCGCAGGGCTCGCGGGTGAGCTAGTGGTTTGTTCCCGAACGGAGATCCCTAAAAAAAACCAAGCCTTGATCAATTATCACCAAGTAATGAAGGGAAAGGCTGATAATGGGATGCACATCAGCTCAGAGGCAATGCTAGAAAATTCTATGTAGGGGAGGGTAAGTTGGACCAAATTTTAAAAAATTGTCCGACATGAGGGAGGAGAAAATGTTCCTCAGATTTCCACATTTGCAGATGGACATTAACAATCTTCCCTGATGAGCACATAAGAAAAGTCAATTTTTATGATCTGCAAAGAGCATAAAAAATGTTGAATTTGCCAGCAGAAAATGTTCAGTGGGTTCTATCCCCCGCATCCCCCGCTAGGTGATGCTACTGCATGAACTGTTTATTTATCCATTACACCATGGAGCGCAACAATGCCCTTGATATAATGTAACATACATGCGTGGGAGGGACACCCACAGGAGCCTGTTAAGGGTTTTGCCTCGATCAGAGCACAATAAAGTGCACATTAACTGCACATTATCTCCCAATCACAGGAAATTCCACATCACCAAGTAACAAGTTCATTAGCAGTGCTCTCTCTCGTCAACTGTGTATTCCACACATATATAGCCATCTAGGCCCCCCATTAAAGGTGTGTATGGGTTAGCGTGGGTGAGGGTTGGTTTGACTTATCCTGTAAGGTAACAATGGTATACAAATAGCGAATAGACATAAGTGCAATGGTACGAGATTTCGCATGAGGTGAAAGAGCGACCTACTATTCAACGAGGCAAAGCCTCGTTGAATAGAAGTTACATCGCGATCTTTCACCGAATGCGAAATCTCGTACCATTGCACAAATTATTTCGCTATTTGTATTGCAGAATGCCTCAAAAGTCTGAGAAATTGATGAAAATCAATTTTTAAAAAACACAGGTTAAGAAATCAAGGTTTATAAAGCAGGGAAAGAAGTTCCGACTGCAAAATGCCTGGCACCATGCATGGCTAGGCTGTGCACGTATCATTCTGTAGCAGTGCGCTAACGCGACTTGCTGGCATTGCCTGAGCATGCAACAATAAATACGCGTATAGGGTCTACTGCGCAAGCTACTTGTGACATCACAAAAGAAACAAAAAAGTAATTTGTGGGAATCTACTGTGACGTCACGCCAACCGTGTAATGGTACATTTTGGATGGTACGAGTGCAATGGTACGAATATCGCGCGTTCAACTCCCATAGACTTGCGTACAACAAGCTGAGTAGGCGTTGTACAATATTTGTTATCTTGTCAGCTTATATTCATCAATTCTTGAAAACCATCTTTCATTGTCTATATTATACAGATAATGTATATCAACTTGAAAAGTAAGCATTTATTGAGTTCTGGTAGTGTCACTGTCTTGAAAGGGGGGAAAAAAACACTTATACCCCTTTCACAGTGAGCTCTTCCCCGTTGAACTCAAGCGGGGAAAGGCGGTGAAAGGTGGTGAAAGGCGCACTGTGAAAGGCGCAGGTGAAAACTTCCCAGTTGAACTTAAGCGGGTAACTTCTCCACCTCGCGGCGAGGTGGTGAAGTTAAGTGGGGAAGCGGTTAACCCACTTAATCTGGGCACTGCGAATGGGACGCTATGAGTTTCCCCGCTTAATGATGTCAGAGGTCAATTCTCATTTCCGCCTGAACCGAGATTCCGGCACAGAACTTTTCGTTGGATTCCGTGCGCTGAGCTGCTCCCTTAATGACCCCAGCCTGCTGTCCTTCCGGCAGAGCTCCATCGCACGCCTCACATTCACCGGGGAAGAGAAGGCAGTGAGAAAGGTGACACTTCTTTCTTCCCTGGTGAAGTGAGAAATGCCTGCTTGTAAAGTTAAGCGGGGAACTTCAACGGGTAAAGGAGAAGAGCTCACTGTGAAAGGGGTATAAGAGTGAACTCCTTGTGTGGTCACAAACCCCCTGTGCATTCCATTATTTTGGCAGCGGGCATTTTTCTCAGGGTTAACCAGGACACTGTAATTTCGAAGGCTATTTGGAAGATAAATGTTGTGTAGCAAAGTTATAGAGATTTTTACAAGCTTTCTTATAATAATTTCTTACATATAACTCACTAGGTAAATTTAATTTGTCTGTATGAATTTTTTTTTCTTTTTCAAAACATGTATTTTCAGTATGTACGTTCTGACCTTTTCATCAAAACCTTGGCACTCTATTTCGTTGTTATGTTAGTGGCAGGTATTTATATTCACATATGTTTCAATAGGCTTTCCAGAATTCCAGCTAGAAAGGGTGTTCAATTCAAATACACGTGTCATATATTACTAAAATATCAGTCTTCAGACTCTTTAACCCATTCGTGACAGGAATTATTTAAAGCCTAATTTGATCAGCTTTTATTCTTCAAAATTGGCAACACCAACATTTTTATTTTATTGCTACATTTTTCTAATAAAACGTCATGTATCTGAAATGACTATAAATTGACAGAAATTATGATGAGAAGTCAAAAAGTTGCCAATTTGCAGGGGAAAACAGTGATTTTAAACTATCTATCACATTGCCAATTTAAGGATTTTAATGCTTATTTTCCTTTAAAAAATTTTCAGCATCAAATAACGAAAATTGACACAACCAAAATGGGCCAAGTTTGTGTAGAATTTTTTGCTCTTTCTGCTCATGTATTTGGTATGATTTTTAGGGCTTTGCATCAAAAGATATTAGGCCAAACCACAAAACGTGGACCTCTGTCATGAATGGGTTAATTTGTTTACTTTGGATACCTGATATTCACAAACTCTCTACGCTTCCTACGGGTGCTCCTTTTTGCATTTCTTTAATTCTCACAGTTCACCTTAATTTTATGTTGTTACTCTAATGTGTTTGATTTATTTTCCTTCTGTATATACATTTGAACTGTTTGTATTTTATATGATGGATGTACATATTTGAATATTTTTAATAGACATGAATAAATGATTCTTTTTAAATACTAGTACCCATACATAAACTTACAATAGTGTTTATATTTTTCAACTTATCTCTGCAACTATTATAAAAATAATCATCAAATCAACAGTCGTAAGAGCCTGATTTCAGGTTTTAACCCACTGAATATTGAATTTTTTCTATTCCAATAGATTTGGTACAGAGGCCACCCTGGTTCCAGTAGCCAAAGGGTTAATTCACGGGGTTACAGTTTCTTATTCCGAAGGTTCACTATTCCGAAAGTTTGTTTATTCTGAAGATTCGTTGTTCCAAGGGTTCATTAGTCCGAAAATGGTGTAAGGTTTGTCATTCTGAAGGTTCGTTAGTCCGAAAATGAAAAAAGGTTTCTCAGTATATAATGCGTGGTGGGTATGTGCCGCAGAGAAGACCCCCATTTTTACACTCAAATTTCCGTTCCATAGCATAGCATTTTTATCTTATTGAGAAAAAGAACAAAGAAAGCCGTTCCAAAGCATAGCATTTTCTTATTATCGAGAAAAAAGAAGAAAGAAATCCGTTCCAAAGCTTCGCATATTTTTCGTTACGCCGTTCCGGCCGCATTGATCCGCTACAATGAGCTGCATTTTTGGTGAAAAGCGGCCCGCAGAGCGCTGTCCGACCATCGCCTCTGCGCGAGCGCACCCGCCGTCCGTGCCGCGGGGCTAGCTGCATGCACGTATGCCCGTTCCATAGGGATACATACGCACTCACACGCAGGCGAACCGTTCCAAAGACCCCCGTTTTCACAAACATTTGTTGTTCCGAAGCCCGTTCCGAAGACCCTCCTTTTCACAATAAGCCCGTTCCAAAGCCCCCGTTTTTTGTCTCGCCCGCGGCACATACCTACCACTTTTGGGGTCGAGTACCCCCCCCCCCCCCCGGGGTCATGCCGAAGGTTCATTAGTCCGAAAATGAAAAAAGGTTCATCATTCCTAAGGTTCGTTAATGCAAAACGAAATAAGGTTCATTAGTCTGAAAATGAAATAAGGTTTCATTAGTTCGTTAGTTATTTTTGGACCAACGAACCTTATTTCATTTTTGGACTATCGAACCTTCGGAATAGCGAACCTTATCTCATTTTCGGATTAACGAACCTTCGGAATAAGGAACCTAATTTCATTTTCGGAATAACGAACCTTTGGAATAATGAACCTCATTTCATTTTCGGACTAATGAACCTTCAAAATAATGAACCTTCTGAATAACAAACCTTCACAATAATGCCACAAATGTTCTGATTAACGGACCCTTTTTCATTTTCGGACTAATGAACATTTAGGTATGTATACGCAATTTGCGTGTTTCAGAATAATGAACCCTTAGAATAACGAGCCTTAGGAATAACAAACCTTCAGAACAACGAACATCACCCAATTCACGGTATCATTGTGTGAATTTGTACATCATCATTTCCATACTGCACAGAAATCATATACCTATTGCACAGCTTCATATGAAATCAAATCTAGAACTGATCCGCAATGTCCTTCTTTTACATATCACTTGCTTTTGGAATTTTCACAATAACAAAAAACCTCAACTATAAAAGAATAAAACAAAAGAACGCAATACAGAAAAACAAATTAACATGAACAATCAACTGTACTGATAAAATGTTTCCTGACAGTCAGTATTTACTTTACCATTCATTTGTTGAAAGGAGTTAAGTAAATTGTGGTATATAATAACTGAATGGTGTTTTTTTTTTAAATTAAAAATCAAATAGAACTAAGGTGAGATGGAGTATATCCCACATTCATCAAAGCATAACTGTAACCTAACACCATGGAGAACAGATCTTATACAAACAATGAGATTATAGTTAACTGTCATGTCATGGTATTTGACTTATGTCAACATATATTTTAACATATTATTTAATTGATTAATTTAATTAATCAAGGGCTCGACTAATCATCTTCAATCCTCAAATTGACAACTATTATTTTTTTCCACTCTTACATAGTTTGAAAAAAAAATGAATACAAATATAACATGAACCAAAATGAATTTTGCAAAATTTGATCAGAAATCACTAATTTGAACACAGAAAAAGTGATTATATGATATTAACTGTGTTGCCAATGTAAAGAGTGTAATGATTAATTACAATTAAATTTCTATAATTCGAGAACGCAACACCACACTGCATTTGAAATGGACTCAAATTTTTCAGTGAATTTTTCTCTTTCTGCTCATGTATAATATGTCATGCCCAACGTTCTGGACCAACAGATACTGCAAAAGTGTCTCCTAAAGGAGACACTGTACCTCTATGGGTTAAGGAAGTACAGGCTTCTACATGTAAATTGATGATGGTTTCAATAACCCTTGTGTTACGGTAGAGGATAGATCCTGCCTCTGGCAGTTACCTTCCAATTTGACGTCACAGAAATGAATATGTGCCAGTAATAGCTGTGATACTATTTATGATGAAATAAACGCCGTTGTTATCAATTATTACAGCAAAAATGCCCAAGGCAAGAGCGGGATTCAAACTTGGGCTCTTGAGACAGTAAACTGACATGTAACTTATTGAGCTGTGTAAGCGGTTGACACTGGAGTGGGTTCTCTAAGAAATTCATACGTACGTGCTCATACATATTAATTTCTATGATGTTTCCATCACGTGTCTTTGAAGTCAAATTGAAAGGTAACTGCCAGAGGCAGGACTATCCTCTACCTTGTGCTACTGAGAATCTAGAATTTACTATTTTTGAGCATTACCAAAAAAAAAACCAGGAAGTACTTGAAAAAAAACCCAGATATAGCAATAAAAACTACTGTCTTAAGCACTAATGTTGGGAGATACTCACAAATGCTTTTTCTCCTTATAATGCATTTTCATTTTCAGTCTCAAAACTGGAATTTTTGTTTATTAAGACTTGGGTCAACCCTACCTTTGTTACCACCTGTCTATTTCTCAAGCATGGTTATTCTTTAAGAAATCTAGATCATCAGCATGAAAGGAGGCCAGTCTTTAAAAAGTTTTCCTGAAGCATGATTTTTTGATAAAGCACTTTTCGATGTAACCTATCTATAAAGGTCAACTTGTTTCTTTGAGCCGTCTTGTTATGCAGTCTGACGATCTTTCATGACTTGCAAATTTGAAAAGCTTCTTCCTTGACTGAACATAGAAACTTAGTACTAGAAGGATCAGAGGGGACTTCCCCCTTGAATCCCAAATATAACATATGGAAAAACGTCTCATTTGTTCAACATAGTCTGTTGATCACATTTTAACACAATGTGTAGATCTATATTTTTGTGGAAAAATTATATTTTTGTTGCCCCTGTACACTTTGAAAGGTCGGTGCACTCGGTTTTTAGAAGTATTACTATTCCTTAACCTTATTTCTAAAAATTAACATGTCGAGTAATTCCATTTCATCGGCACAGGCAATTTTTTTCTGAGGAGAACTAGCCCATTTCAATGGGAGAAGCACAGGAAAATGCACTTTTTAGTCAACTTTACCAACTTCTTTACATCCTTACTTTTTTTTTGATGCTAGTAGAACATTAGCGCGAGTGAATTTGTGATCTGCAAAAAAATACCTTTCCAATGAAATATTGCCCATTATCATTAGTCTTTTAGTTTCATCAGCCCATTACCATTTGTAAAATCTAAATGTTTTAAACACTGATGTTCAAAATGTGTCTGAAAGGTAAGACTAGCAATGAATGCCAGGTGTATCGTCAATAATAGTTTAAATATCACAGCTATTGTTGACTGAAGCCGCTGTTACGAAGAAAAGGACTCGTCTCAGAAGGCTGCATGATCAGCGTGCGTGTATTTATGAGAAAGTCTATTGAAAACATTTCATGTGTACAATGTAAAGTTTCTGTCCCAGTATCATTGTTGCTTATCAACTCATCTTGATAATCTTTTGTTGGCTTTTGACATAGCGAGACATGAATTCATTCATTATTGCATGCCCTTAAGGGTGAGTCTATGGCTCGACTGAGAAGTCAGAATCAGCTTTCTGAAACACAATACAGGCTTGTTCACTAATCGGCTAACCCCCCCCCCCCCCCCCCCCCCCCCCCGTCTTTTTTTATGTGTTTAAAGTGAATGTGATATGATATGGCAACCTCCCTCCCCCCCCCCAAACAAACAACAACCAAAACAAAAAACCAAAGTCAAATCAAAAGGCATATTTTTTGCCTCCAGGGCCTCGTTGCATTAAACTTACCGTTGATAATAACTTTGCATCAGTGATAACCTCCATGGAAACCTTGAATTTGATTGGCTGTTGAGCAATGTTACCATGGTAATTACCACTGATGGCAGAGTTAACGTAAATGGTAAGTTCTAAGCAAGGGAGCCCTGGTGGCAAAAAGGTGTGGACCAATCAAATGCTTATAAAATTAGCGCAAAATAAGATTTCAGGAGTTAGTGTGTGCAACTTTTTGCAAAACTCTCTTTTATTTCGAGTTAACAGGTTTGCTGTGGGGGGTTTTCCATTAAATATCTGAATAACCCTTCAGGAAACAAAAAGTATTTAAAATCTTTTTTCCAGTACTCAGTGTGTAGATCTTTTTCTACGTAAAATGTTTCAAAACGCCCCTTTTTCCTGTTCTCAAAACCGTGCTTCCACAAGCCAAAGAGCTCCAGACACCATGATTTAGACTAAGAAAATGTCAAAATACTGATTCTGACCCGAGAAATGAAGCTACAAATACAGTATTGAGCCCATAGACGTATTAATTAATTAATTTACTAGACGAAAACCAGCATGTGCAGATATCATGATGTGAATGGCATTAGGCCCGCCTCTTTCAGATCACTTGAAGGGGCCAATAATTAAGCACCTGTTATCGCCATGGTATCAATAACAGTAGTACATTATTCATATCTATTGTGCGTGTCAGTTTTATTGAGATACTTTGAGTTAATACGCATTTACATGTATCGCGCATGCGATAAGCTGATGGGCATAAACTGTGTACAAGTGCACGCTACTCGTTGGAAGCATCTTTAAAATGAATTATTCATTTTTATCATGAATAGGCAGAGTTGCTTAGGTAAGCCTTCTAACGGTGGAGCTTTAGGGGCCTGATTGAGCCTAATATTAAAATGATATTATTACATTCAATTATACAAAGAGGAAAGATGTTGAGCTCTTAGGTGGCTTGCACCAAGCTAGGGCCTCCCTACTAACCTTTCACTGACCATTTGGTTGGTTGACCATTTCCTGTGCAACATTCCAAATCTAATTCCCTGACCATTAGCCATGTGTGACCAATCCCAACCTGCTGCATGCCATTTCATCACATTCTTAGAATTACAAAGCTAATCATTTCCTGAATAAATGACATGTGTAATCTACTTTCAACATACATGTATTTGTGAGTGACCTGTCAAATGATTCATCTCATCGCAACCAATTCATATAGTGGATGCTCAGGAGTTTAATATACCACAATATGTGCATCCATAGCTTTAGAATTTCCCAAGTGCATTATATGTCACCGAGGCTGTAGGTGACATATAATACACGAGAGAAATTCTATATCTTTGGATGCACATTTTATGGTATATTTGACGACAATGAGCATGTACTATGTGTTATATAAGATGAAAAACTGCTTTTGGGATCGGAGCCGATCACCAAACATGCAACATCTATTGTAGAGTCCCCAGTTTTCCGTTTTCCAAAATGCAAATTCCATGTTCTTCGGTGACATGTACAAAACATATGATAAAACATAGTAGAAATCTTAGAAAAACGTAAGTTACCCTAATATACACGCAAAGCTTGGCGAACACACGCTAAACACTGCGAACAGGTTTGATCTAGATTTTCCGCTGATGCAGGTTTTTGTTTTATTGGATTTTGCTTTGTTTATCATGATTTACGCTGTATATTTTTTTATTCAAATTTTTTTGGGCTGAAAAATCACGTTTTCCGTGAAATTCCGTGATTTCCGTATTCTCCAAGAATTCTGTGAAATTTTTCCATTTTCCATATGGCAGAAAACTGGGGACTTTAATCTATTGCATGTCATAACGTGCAACGTACTCCAAATTATCGTTAATTTTAAGTTATCAATACTTTGACCTATGGGATTTTTGTACACAAATAAGCGTGCAATATAACACATTATATTGCACAGTCATGGCCGTATGACGAATTATGCAATAGCAAGAAGAGCAAATCTGACCAATCAGAAACCTTCTTTGAAGTAACCCATCTTGTGTGGCTGAGCATGCACAAGCCAGAGAAAATCGTAATCTCTGTAGTGAGTGCGAGCCAACATTATAATTGACAAACACTATCCCGACAAAACTTCATTCTCGGACAACGAGCATGAGCGCTGTTGGTCATACATTTAGCATATTGTGTGAAGATCGCAGCCAGCTCGACCAGAAGACCTGCTCTTGCCACTAGATGGCGTTATTTATTTTTGGATTTGAACATTTTTTTTTTTTTTTTTTTTTTTTTTCCCCGGACGAGGAATTTATTATATAAAACAACTCAATAATATTACATAGTTTACATAACTTTTTTTTTGTTGTTTACATAACAGAACAGATTCGTGAAACATATAACATGTCTTCAAACTTTGTAAACTAAATCTTCTTCAAAATTTCGTTAATCTTGCATACTTTTCCTCTGAAATTTTAAGTAGTTTTTTCTTTTTGAGGTATTTCACATTTTCCAAAAGATCTCTTTTAAATTCAAGAAACATAACTATCGAATTGAACTGTTTAGATGTGAAATTACTTAAAACGTACACCTTGTAAATGATATATTGAGCAAACAATAGGATAATATTAAGAAGATTCATATGTTCATTATCAATATCATATCCGATAACTAATATTTTTTCATCAATATCGATGTTTAAATCAAAAACAGTATAGATAAGATATTTGACTTCACGCCAGAACGCATTTACTGCAGGACAGTACAGTAAAACATGGAAAGTATTTTCATCTCTTTTGCAATGTTTGCAATCAATTTCAGATGTAATCTTCCAATTATATAAATTATGCTTAAATGGTAAAATTTTATGAAGTAGCTTGAAGTTATATTGTTTTATTTTATTATTCATCAGTTTTCCAAACTTAAATTTTAATAATGAAGTCCAATCAAAATTTGGTGCTAATTCAAGTTTGTGCTGCCAAAAGTACCATACATTTGGTTCAGAGTATTTCAATTCAACTAACAAAGAGTAAAATTGTTTTGTTTTAGTTTTCAAAATATTAATATAATCCCCTGTTTTTATTTGAAATAACTGAGGACTATACTCAATGTTGGCTTCATATCTTTCTAACTTATCAAACCAAAAACGTGGAAAAGCTTTTTTAATCTTAGAATATTGAAATTTGATGAGCAAAGAAGTTGTCATTAATTTCTGGGTAATTTGTGAGTCATCCTTCCACATTCCATTTTCAATTATGTCCTTTACCCTATCTATACCGTTTTCATGCCACGCATCAAAATACAGTAGTTTACCATTGAACTTGATATTGGTGTTATACCATATCACTTCATTTTGAATGTCATTAGAATGTAAAAAATCAACAAAACGTATTTCGGCCCAAGTAGAAAATAGGTTACAATAAAATGGAGGAAATTTTTGTTTTTTACACAATGAAGTCATATCACTATCATTGTTCTCGGCAGTACATAATACCCATGGTTCGAATACCATGTGTGCAGGATATCAGACAAAGTAAAACCATGTGTGAAATTGCCCCGACATGCGTGGCGACAAGGGTAAAAAAAGAAATTGAGTATACATTCCTAACAGTAATAAAAAATGCCAGAGGTTTTTTTTTTAGTTTTGGCAATATAGTTCAACTACTGTAAGCCTGTGAAGTTTCCAGGGACAGACCAATGTACTCCCCATTAAATAGCTAAAGTGTAGTTGGTAATAGGTTGGAGGCTGAAAGAAGCTGTAAAATTTTATGAGTAGGATTTTCCCTCATAGTCATACAGAGAAGAGAAAGAGAGAGAGAGAGAGAGGAAGGTAGTGAGAGGGGAAGAGAGAGTGAGAGAGGGAGAGAATGTGATGTGGTCACTGATGTAGTCAGTGACCAGATTGCTTACAAATTCTGAACAGGTACCACATGTATCCATCCATATGGGTAAAAGTGTACATGGGTAGAAAAATACTTGTGAATGTAGAGGCTTATTTAATTTCCACTCTCCTGCTCTCCAATATCTTGTAAGTTGTATTTACTGATATAGGGCTTCAGAGCTCCTAGTGGTGCAAGTATCTCCACTATAAGTCTCCGCTTTGGGTCACGCTCCCATATCCTGCGATTCGCGCGGGAGGGGGAATCCCCCCACCCGCCCTCATCCTCAGGAGTGGCAGCACATGTCCTTGACATGTGCCGACATGTGTGGAATTTTTTCTAGCGAGAACACTGATCACTATATGAACAATTAATTTGTAAACATAATGGTAATCCTCCTAATCTATTTAACCAGAAGAGGCTAAAATATTTCCATGGTTTGGGTGCACTATTATCTAACAATTTTGACAACCAGGAAAGTCTCAGTGATTTAAATCTAGCATTCAGATCTATCATTCCAAGACCACCTTCAAATGTAGGAAGGTTAACAACTTTTCTTTTAACCTTTTCCCTTCTTGAATTCCATAAAAAGGAGTAAATTAATTTGTTTAATTCTTTTTCATATTTATAAGGAATCATATAACATGAGCCAAGATATATCAATTGTGATATAAGTAACATTTTTATAACTACTATCTTGCCAAAATATGTTAAGTTTCTTATTTTCCATAAGCTAATGATATGTTTTATTTTGTCAATTTTAACTGACCAGTTGAGATCATTGAACTTATTGATATCTTTACATAATACAACACCAAGATATTTTATAGGCTCATCTGACCATGATAATTTGTCAACACATTTTGTTGTATGAACATCAATATTTAAAGACATCATTTGTGTTTTTCCCAAATTTAACTCTAATCCAGCAGTTTTTCCATACAAAATTATTTCATTCATGGCAAGATCACCTGAATGCACAGAGTCAACGAATAATGTCGTATCATCAGCTAGCTGAGAAATCTTTAAATTATATTCATAGGGTGATTCTGTCATGGGCACACGTATACCACTGATGTTTACATTGGATCTTATTCGTGTTGCCATCACTTCTACAACTAAAACAAACAGTAATGCCGATAGAGGGCAACCTTGTCTAACACCTCTGTTTATATCAAACGGTTGTGAAATCCATCCATTATTAATTATTTTACCTTGAGCTCTTTATACAACACCTTGACCCACTTAATAAATGACTCTTTAAAATTGAATCTTTTCAAAGTTTCAAAAAGAAAGATATGACTAACACAATCAAAGGCCTTTTTGAAATCTAAAAAGAGTATAATTCCATTCTTTTCCATTGTATTGCAATAATCGATTACATCCTGAACCAATCTTAAATTTTCGGAAGCAGAGCGACCTTTTATATAACCAGTTTGATCAAAAGAAACTATAGTATGAGCAACTTTTTGCAACCGTTTAGACAGAACCCTTGCTATAATTTTGTAGTCTGTATTTAATAAAGAAATGGGCCTCCAATTATCCAAATTTTTCCTATCGCCCTTTTTGTATAACAACGTAAGTATTGCTTGTTTTTGACTATCTGATAACTCTCCCCTTTCGTATGCTTCATTTAAGCTTTGAACTAATATGTCTTTAATGTCATTCCAAAAACATTTATAAAACTCTGCACTTAACCCATCTCCGCCGGGTGATTTATTATTCTTCATTGATACAATGGCTTGATAACATTCCTTTTCTGTTAAATGACCTTCACAACTAAGTGAGTCGTTTTCATTTAATTGTTTTAACTCTGTGTTCTTGAAATAAGTTTCAACATCGTCAATACAAATATTTTCATTTGCCGAGTACAATTTTCTGTAATACTCAGTAGTAACATATAAAACTTCATTCGGAGTCATAACAGTTTTGCCTTCGTATGTTACCGAGTCCATTTCCTTTTTCTTACCATTAACAAATTCTCTTTTTAAAAAATATTTTGTTGACTTTTCCCCATGTTCTAACCACCTTTCTCTGGCTCTAACAAAGGCACCTTTACATTTGTATACGTACAATTTATCAAGCTTATTTTTGGTTTCTTCCATTTCCTGAATATCATCATTTGTTGGGTTTTCATCAACTTTAACAGACAATTCATTTAATTTGTTCTGCAATTGTTTTAAGTTTTGATTTTGTTGATTTTGTTTTTCTTTGGAGTATTTGATAGCAAATTCTTTTATCTTAATTTTACAAAGTTCCCATTTCACTTGTGAGCTTTGGAGCGCATATTGTAATTTCACATTCATGATTACGAGTTTTATATTTTCTTTAAATATTTTGGATTTGAACATCAACAGTTGGTATTCGGTTAATCATATCAGCTGGTAGACAAAGAAAATGGTGGCCAAATTTTCAATTTACACTGTATATTCATAACTTAACCAACATATGACCATAAGATTAAATACAAAGTATTAAAAGGGCATATTCTAAACTCACAAGTTCCATGGATTTTTTTTATAGATTTTGCAAAAGAGATTAGCTTCCTTTAAATTTGGAGGCATACATGTACTGTACATACTGTCTGATAATTGTTTTTATCTGGGATGATCTGTATGAGCTTGCTATTCCATAATGCTATGGAAACTTGTACAGTTGGGAATCTCATTATGCCTTCTACCCCTCTATACCTCTTCCTCGGCGCAGTAGGTATCTGAAAGTAAAAGTAGCAGGGTAATAGAATATCTATATTTGTAATTTATCAACATGTAAAGTGCAATGAAATGTTTAATGTAATGTGCTTATCATTATTATTAATGTACTTGGATATACTGAGGTACTGTATCTATGATAAGTAACCTCTGAGCAAGATTTGTTGGTTTTAGTTTCCATGAATTTTTAATGTCATTTCAACAGCTAGATTTATATCATTTATCTGTGAATGACAAAACCCTGCACTTCACGGAAAAAATGTATTGTTCAAATGACAAAGACATGGCCTTGCCATATTGATCTCTTTAGAGTACAATGTAGGCAGCACCAAGTAGAATACATCTTAATGCCACAGCATAATAATGGTTGCCTTTTGATTGTCTTCTTCTAGGGTGTTCTGCCAATGGGGCAGGTCCACACATCAGAGTCGAATCATTAGTTCCTTCTCCATCCCTCTCTATCTTGTGCTTTCATCTTCAACATGCAATAAGTCAAGCCGTCTTTCAGTTCAGACACCATTCCAGTTCTTGGTCTACCTTTCCCCCTTTTGACATTCATCCCCCCCCCCCTCCTGTACATCTTGCAGCATATTGTGTCCCCTCAAAATGTGTCCTAACCAGTTTTTCTTCCGTCTTCTGATAGTTTCCCACATGGTCCTTTCTTCATTCACTCTCTTTCATACTTCCTCATTGGTGACATTATCCTTCAAACTAATTGCTCCCATTCTCCTCCATAACCACATGAACTTGATTGTAGTTAGGAGTAAAGGTAATCAACATAGGCTATAAATAATTCATCTTGAATGGGTTGAAGCTATACCTGCAAACCTTCCACAGCAAAAAGTAGGAATTTCCCAGGGCAAATTGTGGACTTTGAATACCTTTGACAACAACTTCTTTTAACAATTAACAGTGTAGATGTGAAAAATAGGAATACTTCCTCTAAGAAAAGGAATGGTTGGCAGCTACATGAAGGGTTCCACGTGTGCATTTATCAAATTACAGTGAAACCCATCTATAGTGGCAACCCAAGGGAAACAAAAAGTCCAGCCTTTGCAGACAGGTTCTTAACCCATTCGTGACAGAGGTCCACATTTTGTGGTTTGGCCTAATATCTTTTGATGCAAAGCCCTAAAAATTATACCAAATACATGAGCAGAAAGAGCAAAACATTTTACACAAACTGTGCCCATTTTTGTTGCGTCAATATTGATTGTTTGATGCTGAAAATTTTTTGAAGGAAAATAAGCATTAAAATCCTTAAATTGGCAATGTGATAGAAAGTTTAAAATCACCCTTTCCCCCGCATATTGGCAACTTTTTGACTTCTCATCATAATTTTTGTTATTTTATATTCATTTCAGATACATGATGATTTATAAGAAAAATGTAGCAATGAAATAAAAATGTTGGTGCTGCCAATTTGAAGAATAAAAGCTGATCAAATTAGGCTTTAAATAATTCCTGTCACGAATGGGTTCAAACAAATACATGTAATTTATCTCCAAGGAAATCAATTTCAGTGGCCCCTATAGGAAGGTGGATGCTACAGACCGGTGGCCGCTAAGACAGGTTTGACTATCATTCACTTTTGCTTCTCCTTCAATATTTTCCTAATAACATCTGTAAGACAAAAAAAAACAAACAAACAAACATACAAGCAAACAAACAAACAAACAAAAATGGGAATATTGTGGCATAGTGGTTTAGGCTCATGACTCTCATACGAGAGGTCCTGGGTTTGATCCTCGCCCGGTGCTTACATCTTTGGACAAGGAGTTTTGTTTTGTCCCTCTTGACCCAGGTGTACTAAATCAAAATGGGTACCTGGGTGGGCATTCAATTCAGTACTTAAGTCAGAAATATGAGTATTTTACTTAGCTTTTTACTTATACTTACCAAAATTTTGGTATTCAGTTCAATTTTTTGGCTAAGTATTTACTCTAAATCTAAGACACCAACCTAGGAGACCTAAGCCAATTATTCTGGGGACCTTGACTGGTAGGCATAGGTTTTATACGCAGTCATCATTATATAGCGTATTTAATGCGACATGTTGATTGCGCACTGAAAATATGATGTCACAATGCTTATCAGCAAGAATTTTGGCTTAAATTTGGCTTACTAAAGTAAAATTCAAAGTATTGAATTCAATACAACTTTAATAAGCAAATTTCTTAGCCAAGTGAAATACTTAATAAACGTTTTACTTAATCCAAGTACTGAATTGAATACCGGCCCTGGCATTTTTGGTGCATTTGAATGTTTTTACAGATTAATGGCGCAGTACAAATGCTGTTCATCATCATCATCATCATAAGCGAGCTTAAGATTGCGACGTGAATCCTGTGATGCAGAATCTTGCTGGTTGACTTACATTCTCCTCTTTTCTTGCGTCGTGTTGCAAGAGTGGCTTTAGATTTCGGAAAAACGCAGTTAATCAGACAAAGCGTGCACACACAAAGGTAAAGCATTGTTGCATCATAAAAAAGGTCAAAAAAGGTTTCACGTCGCGATATTGGAGGGGACGGTAAACTGGCCCCAGAACCGTAGTGATAATAGGATGATGCACGAAAGACTGGAATCAGCTGTCTCACGCATGCGCATAACAACGTTTTTGCCAAGATTCCGCATCACAGGATCATGTCGCCAATCTAAAGCTCCCTATCATCATCATCTGCAGCGGGAAGGGCAGTAGTAATACTTATGTGGCTCCCCTGGGTAAATAAAACCCAAATATTCATAATTATTATTACTATTATTATTAAACAAACAACAACTTACCAAATTCTATTCCGTCATATCTTGCCATATTAGATGCTACTTCTACAGTGTTTAAAACTGAGTAGACAGCTATTGAATACTGAGTGTGAGGAAGGGATATGGGACTGACTTTAGCTCCTGCATTTTCAAATATACTGGCAGCATCAGACCAAGCAGCAAGAACATCTTCACTAAGCCCGGGGGCATGGTACTCCTAAAATGCAGGAATCAAAAATAAATTTCCAGTCATGAATTTCTGATGTGAAAAATTGCAAAATCATGATTGTAATTTGATTACATGTACCATCATTAAGTGTGAAAAAAAAAAAGTTTGTTAAAAATGACCCCTTAACAATGTATACAAATTTCACATTTCACATTCATGGACATCATGTGATTTTGTGCCCCACCCCAATGGAAGGACCCCATTTTCACAGCTACTTTGTTATATGTTGCCTCTATTATTTTGTTATTTTTGTTAATAATGCCACTTTGTTATTTAAAGTAACAGCTTCAATGATTCCCTCTTTTTGTTTTGTTTATATATCTAATTTTGTTTATATACATGTATATATATATATATTTGAGATCAGGTAACATATACAACAGCTTTGGCAACTCTCGTGGAAATAAATACATGTGAGACAATTTTTCAACCTTTGCAAAATTTCCAAAATGGTAGGACAGCTCTGGGGAACTTTGATTCATGCTGCCTCACTATTATTCTCTCAATTGTCTCACATATATTTTGAAAAAGAGAAAGGAATATAGATTTAAACTTTTGTTAAATGATCTTCTTAATCAACAGAGCTCTACAAATACTGTTCTTATGTTATGTTCTGTTTCTGTTTCATGTCTTTTTGTTTACATATTTCACACTATCTACATGTACTTCATGTTCACAGAAAATGTTGATTTATGATTATGTTCATGTTTATACATGAAAGACAAACAGAATACATATCAATGCAGTTCAATAAATAAAATACAATAAAATAAATGTATATAAGTTAACACCTATCATAAAGAGCAAATGTGTTTTGTTTTAATACAAAAGTGAGCATAGAAACTCCAAAGCAAAACAATGAAGGCAACAGCAGTTTGAAGAAAGTGGCTGATATATGATTTCATGAATGAATAGAAACTGAAAGCATACTCCTGTAATCAGTAAGTTCTTGTAAGGATAATTGTATCACTGATGTGCAACTTGTGGATTAAGTTCCCATTTGATTGTGAAAGAGAGAGAGAGAGAGAAGTAGAGTAATGGAGATTGATAGAGAAAGAGTGGAAAGAGAAACAGTCCAGGCTTGTTCAGATATGACGAGACAAACAGGTTTTTTGTGTAGTAAGTGAATGGGATATGAGGGGGTAAAAAGAAACCCGCCGAGGCAAGACCCCAGCAGCAAAAAGCCTGTGGACCAATCAAACTCTTAAAAACCTAGCGCAAAATTATGATGTTATGAGTTTGTCCGCACAACTTTTGACGAAAATCTCTTTTATTTGAGCATCGACATGTTCATACGCGCTCATTAACAAAAAGTGGCGTGGTTTGCCATGCCATATATAAACATTAAAAAATAAAATGAGGGGGTTTTCGCATCTGAACAAGCCTTAAAGAGGGTACCCAATGCTGAAACAATGTTAGTTCATTTAAAAAAGCATGATTTTATTAGCAGAAAATCATCTGCCTAAAGTTTTTTAAAAAATTTGAGTTGCCAAGGAAACCCCAAAATTTGGTAAGATTTCAGGATATTTTTGACCCCTCAGATGTGTCCCAGTTTCAACTGGGTACCCACTTTGACGTCAGAGTGGGTACCTTGTCGTGCAATTCTAGCAAAATGCGCACAAGGTATAATACATATTATACATTGCAGCACAATTGCAATGCATGAAGCTGGGTACGTCATACCTCATACTCAAATTTTTTTAGTCAACTCATGACTTTTTATGAGAAAATTTGCCAAAATGGATCGATTTCGATTGAAAATCATTATATTTTTAATGTTATTCTTCTTAGAATTCTATTCTCGATCATATATCAAAGATTTTTTTACCATTGTGTAATCACTTTAAGAGAGTGTGATAAAGAATGTGAGAGAGTTGGAGTGATAGAGATAAAAATAGAGAAAGCAAAAGGAAGAGGAGATAGAGAAGAGAGAGAGAGTGAGATATAAAAGAGAGATAAAGAGATATATGGAGTAATAGTGAGAGAAAGAGAGAAAGAGAGAAAGAAAGAAAGAAAGAAAGAGAAAAAAGAGAAAGAGAGAAAGAGAGAAAGAGAGAGAAAGAGAGAAAGAGAGAAAGAGAGAAGAGAGAAAGAGAGATAAGAGAGAGAAAGAGAGAAAAGAGAGGAAAGAGAGAGAAAGAGAGAAAGAGAGAAAGAGAGAGAAAGAGAGAAAGAGAGAAAGAGAGAAAGAGAGAAAGAGAGAAAGAGAGAAAGAGAGAAAGATAGAAAGAGTGCATGTCCGAGAGAAATGGGCAGACGGAGATAAGGAGAAGTAATAAAAGAAAAGAAAAAGGGAGAAAGAAGAGATGAGAATACCAAAGAAAACAAAAGTCTGGACAAGAAATTGTTTGAAAACGGCCTGGATGTAAATATTCACTACTACTTCAACTCATCCTGTGCCATCGGCAGCTAATCTCACTGAAGAAAGTTATAAGTGAGTGACATATAGCATGCTTGGAATCCATAGCTTTTTTTTTTTTTCTTGAAACATAAACAAGCACATGATTTACACTTTGATAACCCCATGATATTTTTCAGGTCATAATCCATGGACTGACATGTGATTTGATATTATTATTAATATCATTATTATTACCCACACAGATTTTATGATCTCAGATTTCAGCTATTCATAAGTATCATACCAGTTGTCTGTTTTCTTTTGAAGTTTGACTTACTTGATTCTGTAAAATTTCTTCTTTCACACAACCTGCCACATAGGTTAGATTGCATTCTTATTATAAGCCATAAAGCATGGTTTATTGAACATCCCATGAAACTTTATTTGTTTAGATATAGCACCAACACTTATGTGTGACTTGGCACACTAGGGAAAACATTTTACCTTTCAGGAACTCACATACAATAATGACACAAAATAGGACATCGCCCATGTTATTCTTTCAAAGTATGTTGACTTGTTTTGTTTTATGTAAGAAATAACTTTAAAACCAGGATCAATTGGCCATTTATTTCTTATGTCACTGCAAAGAAAGGGAGGATATTGCATGTGTCTACATATGTAAACAGAACCACTTGGAAATTCCCCAAACTTATTAATATTATTTCAACATCACTGCAAAGTATTAGTTCCTTCAAACTAAACTAACAGTGGATACCATCATGACATTTAATTCTTACTAAAGATTCTGCCTAACAGATATCAAGCTCTTTGGAATGGCCATAAATTGGCAGGTTCTGATGAGAACACACTTTTGAAGCATTGCATCATCCTCTTAACCTTTTGTGGTGAATTAAGCAATAGAGGAAGTCAAAGTACTAAAATGCAATTTCTTCCTGATCTTTGGCATAGGTATCATTATTTTTCGTACAAACATTACCTTCTTTATCAGTACTCCAGTTCAATGCACTTCAATTCATTTTTATTCAGCACTAAAGCAATACAAACATCAATAGTGCTCACAATGTAAAAGAGAGAACAGAGAAAATTCCTCTCACACCCACTGTCTATGAGTGGGTTTTGTTTTTAAAGCCATGGAGTAACTTTTCAAAATCTGGGCCGCACAGCCCTACATGCTATCAGTGTATGTGATATGAAACCCTGAAAAATGCACTTCAAAAGCATCACCATGTGCTTCACAAGAAGTGAAAATATACAAGTGACCAGAAATGCCAGACCTTTTCAGCCCATACACTGCAGTGTTAGACAAAAGCATAGGCCTACCCAGGTTGGTTTTGCAAATGGCGGAATTCAGTGATAGATATCGTGATAGTAGCATCTTACATTTCAAAACCTTTACATGTATATTTCTGGCTATTTATCTACCCTTCTGAATATCTTTATACAACACAGACAAAAAAATTCAACAATTTATGAAATCAACCCTCCACAAGTTCCGCATTCCTTTAAAAATGAGAAATAAAGTGGGAGATAACAGTCTATAAAAAAAAAAATAAAGCCACAATAATAATTTTTTTTTTCTCTTCTAATGGATGAATCGTTGACTGCTGACACATGAAGGTATGTTGAACATTAGAAATCTCAATTTGTAGCTTGTGAACTTGACCCACTTCGTGACAGGAATTATTTAAAGCCTAATTTGATCAGCTTTTAGTCTTCAAATTGGCAACACCAACATTTTTATTTTATTACTATATTTTTCTTATGAAACGTCATGTATCTGAAATGAATATAAATTGACAGAAATTATGATGAGAAGTCAAAAAGTTGTCAATTTGCAGGGGAGAACGGTGATTTTAAACTTTCTATCACATTGCCAATTTAAAGATTTTAATGCTTATTTTCCTTTAAAAAATTTTCAGCATCAAACAATGAATATTGACGCAACCAAAATGGGCACAGTTTGTGTTGGTTTTTTTTGCTCTTTCTGCTCATGTATTTGGTATGATTTTTAGGGTTTTGCATCAAAAGATATTTGACCAAACCACAAAATGTGGACCTCTGTCACAAATGGGTTAACAAATAAATAGTTTGTTCACCTGCATTTCCATGATTATGAAAACATAAATTTGAGAATTACCAGTTAAATTAGATATGTATATCAACATGCATGTATCAGTTTCAGAACTCAGTTCAAGGTCTCTTTGTTCTTCTAAGAAAAAGTATATCAGTTGTACTTTGTTCCAGTTTTATCTATATTAGGGCAACATGTCAATTCAGTTTTAAACCCGAATCATATTGTTTTTTTAAAAGGAAAAAAGTGTCAGTGATTCAAAAGGGCTATAAAATTGTTCACAGAAAAGAATGTATGGACCGCTTGATCAATTAAGAGTGATATTTTTGTTCATACATGACATTAACCCATTCGTGACAGAGGTCCACATTTTGTGGTTTGGCCTAATATCTTTAGATGCAAAGCCCTAAAATCATACCAAATACATGAGCATAAAGAGCAAAAAATTCTACACAAACTGTGACCATTTTTGTTGCGTCAATATACGTTGTTTGATGGTGATATTTTTTTAAAGGAAAATAAGCATTAAAATCCTTAAATTGGCAATGTGATAGAAAGTTTAAAATCACCATTTCCCCCTGCAAATTGGTAACTTTTTGACTTCTCATCATAATTTCTGTCAATTTATATTCATTTCAGAAACATGACGTTTTATAAGAAAAATGTAGCAATAAAAGAAAAATGTTGGTGTTGCCAACTTGAAGAATAAAAGCTGATCAAATTAGGCTTTAAATAATTCCTGTCATGAATGGGTTAAACATTTGTATGGACTCTAATTCAAGCAGACAACCAAATCTTATCAAATTTTTATTACTCCTTTAGTGATGCCTTTCACAATGAAACATAAATCAGCTCAAGAAATTTCATTATTTTTTTTACAGGCCTTCAAACTTTCAGAATTTGTCAAATGTATATTCATGACAAAACGATCAAACTGTGGACCATATGTTCGCTTTCACAGCCTATATATCATCTGTTTGGAGCCAGAAGGGCGTTAACTCATATGCCCTTCTGGCTCTGAACAGATGATATTGTTCGTCATCAAAGTGTTGTTGTAAAGGTGAAGACACTGTAGAAAAGAAGAGCAATTCCACCATTTGGAGGCACTTAATGGGGAAAAGCATGTTCCAAAAACATTAATAAATATTTTGGGACAGACAATTTGGACAACATCTGGCAGTTTGGGAAGATGAATGAATTTGTTGAACAGCATACCCAACCATTAGGCTCCAGACTTCAATAGGTGCTGAATAATATACAATATATGGTTGGAAACTATGGTATCCGAAGTAACACGAATGCGACTATTTACATGAGGGACGCAGCCCCGAAGGAAAATAGTCGCGTTCGCGTTGCTGAGGGCACCATAGTTTAACCAGACCCTCTCATGGCCGTATATATTTGGTTTATATCCGTCATCTTTAGTAAAAGAGCAGAATCTGCACTCTTGAAATCAGAGATTCTACATCTAGATTCTAGATAACATTATAGCGCTACTGCAGTGTTTGTACTGCACACGGATCTAAATTCAACAAAATGATGACATCATCATCACGCTCTGGCACTCAAAACAATAGGCACGCACAAATTAGTGTCGTCATAATCAAGTGCGCACTTTTTGAGTGTGATGTTATACGCCGTATATAGCATCCGTGAATAGTAGTACTATTAACGGCTCATGACGTCAGATTTTACCCTCCATGGCAAATTTGCTCATTTGCATGAAGCTGGTGGGAATTGTATTTTATCACATGATACACATTGGACCAATCAATTTCAGAGATTCTTTCATGACGAATATAATATACAAATATTGACTGCTTTGAGAGCTACGACTGAAACCATCACAGACCAAGGTGATCTTGAAAATGTACTCCAAACCGTACATGTACGTGCACTGTCAAGGTCACAAAGGAGCTGTAGTTTTAACAGTGTCCTGAAAAATAAGCAGTCAATACTTGTCTGATATACCGCATCCTGAATTTGGATTCCCCGAAAGTGGATATTTCCATGAAATGTGCTTGTTGAAATGTATTCATTCGAGGGTAAACAAATTGTAAGAGTAGTGCTAATGTCTAAATCATACGTCATCTGCTGCGTCACTGTTTTTGACGCAAGTAGAACTATGCCTGGCCAATATAGTTTGCTACACTGCTAGCAGTCTGTAGAAAATTTCATACAAGCAGATTTGACGAATCAGAGGCCTAGACTCCTGACATGTGGTTTATAATAACAATAATGATATCACTCTTTTACATCGGGCATGTCACGTTATGATAAATTGTCTCTATGCACTTATGACAAAGGGACTTTTTCCATATACTGCTCTACATTTAACCCATTCGTGACAGGAATTATTTAAAGCCTAATTTGATCAGCTTTTATTCTTTATATTGGCAACACCGACACTTTTATTTTATTGCTACATTTTTTTAATAAAACGTCATGTATCTGAAATGAATATAAATTGACAGAAATTATGATAAGAAGTCAAAAAGTTGCCAATTTGCAGGGGAAAACAGTGATTTTAAACTTTCTATCACATTGCCAATTTAAGGATTTTAATGCTTATTTTCCTTTAAAAAATTTTCAGCATCAAACAACGAATACTGACGCAACCAAAATGAGCACAGTTTGTGTAGAATTTTTTGCTCTTTCTGCTCATGTATTTGGTATGATTTTTAGGGCTTTGCATCAAAAGATATTAGGCCAAGCCACAAAATGTGGACCTCCGTCACGAATGGGTTAACCGATGTGAAGCATATCAGTCTGTTCTGACCCTACCATGTAATCTCTTTACCCTTAAATGTCCATACTCAAATTCATCTTCCCACTGGAGAGTGTCCTATGCTGTAAACTTCAATACAATATCTAATATTCATGACACTGCTCTTTTACATTGTCTTACTTTAGGCATTGGCTAATTTTGTGAGCAGCCAATTTAAAAATTCTCAAACTAAGATGAAATATGTGTATGAGTGCTTATATTTGTACTCAAAAACCCTGAAACCAACCATAATTTGGAATGAAAAACTGCTAGTAAGACGCAAACCGCGATTTTACTATTTTTTGGTCCTAGAGACAATAAATAAGAGGACCGTTTTGCTCGAGTTAAAAAAAAAAAGTTATCTGCCTCCCTCCACATGATACGCCAATACACACAGTAGGGGGCCGGTGAGCCATGCGTGCATGCGCACTCCTTATGTCTAGTCTTCACAACCGACTGTTATATATTTCTTCAAACATTGGTTCATATTTCTAATATTTAAAAATAGTTCCGGTGGATATTACACTTTGAAACTTTCAGACTATAAACTCTTATGATTATCCCATTTTCAAGTAGCAAAATTAGTTTTTAAAAAAAATCATAACTATGTTAACCAATGCCTTTAAGCTACAAATGGCTTTAAAAGGAACAGTTTATGGAGATTAAAGAGTAGGCTACTCAGTGCAGATCTCGCTCAAAAAAAAAAAACAATAATAAAAACTCACAAGATTCCTCAGTTTTAGCTCTTTCAGAAGCATACAGGTATATGTACATGTAGACAGAGTTGTGGTTTACCTTCATGAAGATATTTTTGACAAATATAATCTGGTAATTACTGTAAAGGCCCACTTTCACAGGCACGCAAACAATTCGCAAAGGATGCAAATATTGCAAAAATGACATAGTCTAACCTTTTTTATTTTAGGCTCCAAAATATTGCCAAACATACATGCACATGTACGTGGGGGTTCAGAAGTGTCTTCATTTGTTCACAAGATAGTGGAAACATTTGCAAGAAATTTCAAACTTTCTTGAAACTCTCACCGGACTAAAAATGAACAACTGATCACACTTCCGAACCCCAGGGATGTTTGGCTAACTTTTGGAGCCTAAAATATGAATGTTGGACTTTGTCATTTTTTCGACATTCACATCTTTTACGAGCCCATTCGTTTACAAGCCCATGAAAACCGGCCTTAATATTGCAAACTGGAAAGTTCACTTGCGGTACACCTATATGGAGCTCTTTCACATATGAAAAGTGAACAGGAATACTCAATACATACATGTATATGGACCACTTCAACATCAATCTCATATGTGAGAGGTTTAAATGGAAAACCCATTGGTGGTATATACCTATATGAAGCCCTTTTGAATCAATATCATCTGTCAATTTAAATCTTAAAAAGAAACCTCACCTATGGTACACCTATATGGAGCCCTTTCACATCAATCTCATCGGACAGTGTAAAAGGTTTGAGAGGTATATTCACTTGTGGTATACCTTCACAAAGCCCTTTCACATTAATGTTATCTGGCAATGTAAAAACTACACAACAGATTTCTAATACACGTCTACCCCCAAAATGTTGAAATAATCAAGAACATTTTGCCTGGTAAGCAAGGCACCTTATATTTCAATTCTGAACCCCCAAAGGGAAAATGATAGCAATGATTCCTAGGTAACGTGAAAGGTTTGTAGTGACAGTTTCTCAAATTATCTATGAAATCTGAAAATTACTGATGTACTTTTAAATTTTATTTGATACTGAGTACTTAAAAACTTGATTCTGACGCAATTCGGTATGCATTTTTTGAGTTGGATGCAAAGGAACTTTTACCTTCTGTTTATTTCTAAAAAAATATTTCCAAGACACTGTCATGACGGTTGTCATTTGTTATGTAATTTGTGTTATTCTTGGTTACGTAAAATGACCTATTAGAATTCGCCATTTTAGGGCGGTTTCGTAGGATCTCTTATTACGTGTAAGAGAGCTCAGAGCAAAATCCCGGTCGCTGATACATTAGCAGCTACATTTGTGTTGTGTGTAATTTTTATACCATCTTTCTCAATGGGGATTTGAACCTATACCTCCCTGAGACTATCGGCGTAGCTCTGACACGTCTGCTGTCGGTGCAGTTTCACCCTTCAGTGAATTATTTGTAGAGGAGGAGAAATGGACTCCTGTAATGTTTTTACTTTCGACTGAATAGCTGATTTGTAGTACAGCAACACCTCTCTTTAATGTTTTTCCCGATTCTTCAGCTTACCGGGTATACTCTGATATTTATGATAACCATTTTTTGCAATTTTCGGCATAGAGCAAGACGATGTATTTTATTGATTTCTTGTCTATGTGAATGTACTGAATTGATTGATTATGCAGAGTAGTTGTAGACAATGTTACTTTCATTCTAAAAAAAAAGAAGATATCGTCTACTTTAACGGTTAATATTGGAGTACGGAAAAACTAAATTAGTCAAACTTTATTGACGATGATTTATATGTAATGGTAGACATCTTTAAAATCTAAAGGATATTTTTAGATGTTGCTATACTTGATAGTGGATATCATATTTGCTCTTGACATTTGTGAAAGTCATTTTGTATGCTATTCTTAGTTTAAGAAATGTTATTTTTTTTAATACCATTATTATGAGATATATATTTTTACGCCGTAACACTTTTTGCAGGTCGCTTAATCTTTCGACGACGCTAGTTGTTATAGGTGTATTTTGGACAACGGTGTTTATTTTGTTTTGATAACAATAGGTTCAGCTGAGATCTTCATCGTCGCCGAGATCTTTCCGTTATCGTTGATCTCCAGATTGGGTTTCTTTCACCTAGTTCATCCAAGTGTCTTCGAATGTCTTACAAGCATCTTCATAATTCAACATAGAACATTAGCAGACTTTCAACTCAACCTTTTGACGTGTCGCTCGATCATCGCTCAGTCTTTGCAGAATCTCGACGGACACTGAAGATTTGATATCCTATATTTCATTATATTACACATATTCCCCAATCAGGGATTACTTTATTTTTTACCTCTTTAAGACAGAATATCTTAGATTCTAGGAATTGATACGACTCATTTTATGTCACAACTTATATTAGTATTTGATATTGCCTTTGATCAATTGGTATAGCAAGTGAGGCACTTATGTGAGTCAGTGTAACAGACATTTTTATTTTGTCAAATGTGGAAAAGAAACAAGTTGAATACTGAATTATAAAGCAAAGCTAATCAACCGTAATAATTCTGTTTGCAAGTGATTATTCATTTTGAGAGATCATGTGCTAGCTAAAAGTTGGGGTGCTGAATCGCCGTATCTGTTTGTGCTTGTTTTATGATGTTTTGATTGATTGATTGGTGTGCTTGAATTGTACCATCTTGTAAACATTATTCCAGTTATTTACACTGCTAAAATCTAAAAAATTTAGAACCATCCCAACAGGTTCAAGAGGAATACTCACTTGTGGTATACCTATATGGAGTCCTTTCACATCGATCTCATCTGGCAAGGTGAAATGTGTGAAAGGATCAGTTACAGTGGTAGAGTCCATGGGGTCATGACCTGCCATTGCACCTGTTATTGTGAAGAAATCATGAGAGAGAAGAAGAAATATGAAAGTTGCATGAAATAACTTTAAGGAAAGCATTTCTATCTTCCTAGTGAACAATTTGAATGACACATAAACTCCATCCCAAGTTATCTCAGGTTTTTCATTTAAAAAAAAAAATCTCATCTCAGGCTTTCTGATATTCAAAGGATAAAGTCACTGTTCCTATAGTGAAGTGTGGGATTATTGAAGATGTATTCAAGGTTACAGGGGGAACAAACAAACATTTTGCTTCACAATGCTGCTTCTGTTTACCACAGGGCCAAACAAGCAATAAAAGTGATGTGATGTGATGCATGTCATCAGAGCAGACACATTTTAATACCAGTATGCCAAAAAACTGGCAAACTTTTCTACTAGGTGTTAAAAAAAGATTTGACACTTTTGATCGTTAATAAGTAAAAAGTTGCAACTCGTATCAGACTGAAATTTTCATATTATGACGTTGATGGATGTATTAGAAAGATTAATGAAAGTTTCCTTTTAAATATTCTGGAAATAATGCTCAGAATATTTGGTGAGATTTTCACTTTTTGAAAATCAAGGCTACAAAATCTGCATGTATCATTAATTCAGGATGACATTGTGCAATGCAACTGTCATTTCTGCAAACCTCTCAAAGATTCATAACTCTGGATTAAAGCAAGAGTGAACTGGCACCCTTGTAAGGGATTTTGAAATAGCGCCCTCTCAGTCCTAAACTACTGATTTTGTCCCCTTTTTGCTTCCAGCATGCTATATTCTGATCAATGAGACCTTTATTTTTTTTAGTAACATCCGTTAAAATGTATTTGTATTCATACTAAGGAAATTCACAAGAAGTCACAAAGGATATAATGTTTCTAAGAGTCTCTGGTTTTGAGTAGCCGTAAGTTGGTGCTGTTGTAAATACATCATAATAAGGGTCAGTTCACCGCTGCTTTAAAAGATGTGCTCTAGATAGGTAAGCTGCAATGCACAAGGGCATTTGTTGTTCTCTGAATTAAAAACTTATACACATAGATACTATGACCTTAATTTGTCAAAAAGTAAAAATCTAATTAAATATTTAGAGCATTATTTCTAGTAGTACTGTAACATCACAGTTATTTTCAATTCCGTTTAACAGGGAGTCAAAACCGAACGGTTTTCAGATAAACGAAAACATCACACTTTGCCAAAGTTGCCGCCTATTGAAAGTAGTGCTGTCAGCCGGTCCGGGATTGGGATCAAATCCCGGCGGTCTCAGGCCCCGAGACGGTTCCGGTATCAATCGATTGAGACCGTATCCCGGCAGAAAAAAATAAATGAACAACTTATTTATTTAGGTTGTAAACTTTAGTAATTGTACTTACAAAATACCGTATGAGAGAGCTAATGCATAGATCTATTTGGCTTTCGCTGCGATTGTATTGCACAATAATTCACTAGTAAAGACAGAACATCGGAAGTCTTGGAGTTGATTTATGATGACAATTAAGTCAGAAAAACTTGAAATATTACATGTAGCTACACAAACGATGTGTTATCCCTGGCTGACAGTAAATCTCCGTTTATCCGAAACCGTCAAATTGAAAACGGTTAGTGGCATGGGTGGTCGTTTACCGGATGGCAAAACGTTTGACTACAGCACTAATTTCTAGAATATTTATACAGGAAATTTCTTAAATCTCACTTCTAACAAATTTTACATCCTTATAATGTGAAAACCTGATGAGAGTTATAACTTTTGATTTATTAGTTATGAAAAGAGTAATTTTCAAATCTCACTTCTAACAAATTTTACATCCTTATAATGTGAAAACCTGATGAGAGTAACTTTTGATTTATTAGTTATGAAAAGTGTAATTTTTAAAAAATAAAACACCTAGCACAAGGACAACACCTTCAACACCTGTGATAGCTCCAAATAGTTATGAGCAAGATGCCGGGTAACTGTTGTACAGGGAAGTTCAACAGAATGGGTCCACCTTCATCAATGATGGCAAGAAAGACAAGAATGCAACATCTCCTGGTATTAAACAGTTGTTTTTGCAAATTCAATCACTATCCTTACTATTGAGACCATCTGCCTAAATTTATAAAGCTTTGCTTCCAATCTCCAAATGACCTTGAATGATAAAAAACCACTCGAACAGCAAGAAACCTAGGTCTTGTCCAATCTTCACCATATTTTGGAAATCATCGGCAGCATCATATTACCTAATACAGTAGCCGCATCATCGACTGTCTTAGTAAGGATTCCGGGAACATCTAAAGAATTGACCAGAGATATTAAACCATGCCTTGAACAAAGACCATAGGTAGGCTTGAGACCAACAACACCACAGAAGGATGCAGGTAGTCTTACAGATCCTCCAGTATCAGACCCAAGAGCTCTGAGGAGAAAAAGGTAAAGCATGAATTAGAAACTTTCATTGGTTCAATTAATCATAATGCAAAATTTCAGTTTTTAACATCCTTAAAATTAACAAGATGACTTTATGTTCTCTTCTGTTGAAATGCCAATGATTTTTATGCAGCATGAAGTCAGAAAATGTGTCAGCAAAGCATCTGAATTCAATCATCTGGAGTGGATGAGAACTCTTCTTCTTAACCCATTCGTGACAGGAATTATTTAAAGCCTAATTTGATCAGCTTTTATTCTTCAAATTGGCAACACCAACATTTTTATTTTATTGCTACATTTTTCTTATGAAATATCATGTATCTGAAATGAATATAAATTGACAGAAATTATGATGAGAAGTCAAAAAGTTGCCAATTTGCAGGGGAAAACAGTGATTTTAAACTTTCTATCACATTGCCAATTTAAGGATTTTAATACTTATTTTCCTTTTAAAAAATTTCAGCATCAAACAACGAATATTGACGCAACCAAAATGGGCACAGTTTGTGTAGAATTTTTTGCTCTTTCTGCTCATGTATTTGGTATGATTTTTAGGGCTTTGCATCAAAAGATATTAGGCCAAACCACAAAATGTGGACCTCTGTCATGAATGGGTTAATACCTTTTTGGTTTTGGAAACTTAAACCATTATGCTAAATTATACCTCAAACTAATTTTCACTTTAGCATTCCTACCATGTACATCATTTTCAAATATATCAATGACAATTCCCGGGCTAATCTCCTTCCTCTATGGTCTCTTATTCTTCCTGAATTTTCAAAGATCATTAAAAAAAATCAACTTTCTTCTTGGAATTGTTAACAACTGCGTAAATCTTTCATTGCCTCAATTTTTCTAATATCTTAAAAACATATGATGAGGGTAAACAATGAAAAAAAGTTAAAGTTTGCCAATTTGAATAAAAGAAAAATAGTAGTTTTAAACTTTTCAACATAAAAATTGCAAGATTTTAAAGCTTATTTTTCTTTTAAACCTGTTGAGTAGGAATTTGATTGTAGTATAACATGCATTTTCTATAAACCCTAGCCTGAGTTACCTTAGGTTTAGAGTTCAACAGGTTAAAACTCCTCAAAACCAATTGGAAATCCATCACAAATGGACACAGGGTGCTTGCTCAAGTATCCAGAAATGGAGGGAACAGAAAAGAGTGGAAAAGAAGCCTCAAACATGTTAAAGGAGAAGAATAAATGAGTCATCAACTTACGCCATACAGGACCCACTTGCTACTGCCACGCCACTTCCTCCTGAGCTGCCTCCACTTACAAACCAGTCTGAGTCTCTAACAGAATGAGTTTCATTTCCTGAACTACAATTTCCTCCAGCAGATTGCCGTTTCTGGGCCTTGCGAAAGGGATACCTCCATATATTGCGAGTTGGTCCAAATAAGCTCTCTGTAGTTCCACTCCTTCAGAGTCATAGTAGAAAATTGTAAATGAAAATTATTTAAGTAGTTTTTTTATCATGATGTTTTTCAAAAATGTTTTTATTGCAACAGAAAAAAGTACTGCCTCAAAGTCAGTCTCTAATTAGTCTGCAACTTACTAGCTATGTACCATTTTTGCACAAATCTCAGCTGAATATTATAATCTTGTTCTCACATGAGAAAAAAAAATTCAAATCATTCCATCTTTCAGTAGTACATGTATAAATGTTCTATTAATTAGGAAATGAAGATGATCACAGCCAGGTTTTATCTGTGATATTCATTATATTCTCAAGTTCAAATTCATATTCAAATTCAGATTTATTTACTTCTAACAGAAAGAAAAACAATGGCATGACATTGGTAATCATGAAATACAGACCAGATGAAGATATACAGAGGTATTATTTTTTTCTTTCCAAGTAAATACACATAAATGAAAGTAAATAAAGGTAAATACACACAAATAAAAGTAAATTTTCCATCTTTAGAGAAAGTCTTCACAACAACATTATTACCACAGGGTCTTTGTGCATCATTCTTACCCCATGGCAAACTCATCTAAGTTGGTTTTTCCTATCATGATAGCGCCCTTGTCCTGAAGTCTCTGTACCACTGTAGCTGTAAATGGTGGCTTGTAACCTGGAAAGAATTGAAAATTACACTCATATGACCAATGGCAAAAATGTCAATTTTTTTAAAATTTTGCCATTCTAGGGGCAAAGTCTTGTCATTAAGGTCAGAATCATATTAATCAAGATCCTTAGCTATAGTCCTATGCTCTCCCTCACATTATATTTTCAAAATTAATAATGCCTTAAAGACTTAATGCAAAGGTGACTTCAGTTTACATGTTGGTGCAAGGCTTCATACTAACAGGTGCCCAGGATGATTCTAGGACAACTCCCCTGATATGATTCCCACCTGACAACTCCCCCTGGAGCACAGTTCCCCCGGAGGACAGCTCCCCTGAGGGCATCTCTCCCTGGAGGAAACCTTTCCCAGGTGACAACTTCCCAAGGACGATTCCCCTAGTCCCCAGAGGAGTTGTCCTCCCTGGGGAGTTGTCCTGATATGGCCCAGGACAACTGGGCCCCAATACGTTGGTCAAGATCCCTCCAAATCTAAACAATTTTACATAGAGTTCAATGCAAACAGGCCCTAAAATTCAATCTGGACCCTGTTTAAAAAGTATATGTGGATGTGGAGTCCTGGTATATGGCTTAGCTGTATATTTTCTTCATTGTTGCAAAGTTAAAACTTACTCTCTAGCATTTTTGATCCACAGGTTGTTCTGAGACCTGCTGTGCTATAGTTGTCTTTGATCGCTATGGGGATTCCAGCTAAAGACCCTAATGATGCACCTAAAATGGACAAGAAAAACAATGTTGCAGATTACTTCTAAAGAAATGCATTTAAAAGAATCATAGCAAATTTATAAGAATTCTGGTTAAGATTGGAAATGAAACATTTGTAGAAATGCTGGCTAAAAATTGTGTGATAAAAACAATATCTTCATAAAATATAAACATGGTCAAATGTACAATACATGACATTAAAATGAATGACTTACATTTACATTCTGAAGCAATGTATTTCTATCATTTGAATAAGTTCTAGAAAAAATCCCTGAAGTTATCTTCTGAAGATATCTTCTGAAGATGTAAACATATTAATTCAAACGTTGTTAATCACTCCTGTTATTCTAATAATTCTAATAAATAAATAATTCAGTTAACCTGTTGACTACTGGATTCTTTCATTCCCATAGGCTTAATACAGGGGCCAACCAGTTACAGTAGCCAACAGGTTAATGGCTCCCAATTCATGATATCAGAAAGCAGTACACTTCTGCTCAGAGCATGGTCTAAAATGATTGCTTGACAATAACATTTTCAAACAATTTTAACTGTGCATCCACATTATCACAATTATGTTTGAAGTGGGAATTGGCATTGGATTTGAAACAATGATATCCTTTAAGTTTGTTACTATGAAATCTCTCAGATACTCCGTTTACAAAACTTGTGTACTACTACCATCATCATTACTCCACATTTACAACAACCAGTACCTGTATCAATTTTTTCTTGGACTTTCTTTGCCTCTTCTAGTCCTTCATCGAACCGCTCTGTAACAATAGCGTTCAGCTCTCTACAGTGTCTAGCCCTCTCTATGCATCTTGAGCACAGCTCAGTAGCAGAAAGATGGCCATCCCGCAATCGATGGACAACCTGTCATAAATGCAAATGGAATGCAGTGGAAAATAGTTAAATCTTGTAGAGTTTAGATGTAAGCTACTTAAAGCTTAAACTTCACTTTTTAGTTTTTATTTATTTATTCATTTTTTTGGAGAGGGGGGCCGGGTTAAAAGGAATTTGTATGAAACTGGTGATTCTGGGATTGCATACAATAGTGTCCATTCTGTGGGTTTGTAAGAAGCTTCAATGGGCAAGTGATGAACCCAGTGCCTCTGCCACTGTTATGTTATCTGACTTTGCCTAATTTTCTTTTCAGATATAATCTCAATCAAACTGTTAGACCTAAGTAACGTTAGACTATCATGTTTCAAAGAACATGCAAAAACATGAATTTGAAGACCAACAAAATAAATGCAGCAATTTCTTAAGTTCATTTTCTTTAATCAACATTTCGATTCAAATAACAGTCCAATTACACCCCCCCCCCTTCCCAACTTACACAATACTTCTCACACACACGAATATGATAACGTGGGACCGAAGCAAACAAAATGTTACAATAACATGTGACATTCCAGACCCAAATTTTGCTTTCAGAAATTAGCCTACATCTATATTTATGATTTGAGAATAAGTGTCTATAAGGATGGACTTCATATTTACCTCACGGATTGACAAACCAAGCATTTCCTTCAATTTTTAGCAACTCGAGGATCAGAAATTGAAGATCAATGAGCGCAGACTAAAGTGTCCAGCCGTTTCTATGGATGATGTCGTTAGAAAAAGAAAAAAAAAAAAAAAACCCTCACCCCAATACATGCAATGCAATGCTTCTCTCCTAGCGATAGCGCATAGCGAAGAGGCTGCAGATTGTGTGCGTGATATACGACGATTCTTTCATCTCGGCAAAGAAAACTGATTTGTAGACGCCAAAATGCCACGAATTCAGATTAAAGGTGGTGTGTGGAGGAATACCGAAGTAAGCATATATTTCTTGAATGTATTTGTGCCCAATTTCAATTTGATTTAATGCGAAATTAGGTATTAAATACTAAATAAGGATACGAGGCGAGCAATAAATCGTCACGAATGATGATGTCTGCGATGTGTATATGTGTATGTGTTTGTCACTTTGTGCATAAATGTGTATTTTAGGGTAGTTGAGATAAGCAACCGTCAGTAATACATTTCTTTCTGTAAGACACTTTGCTTTTTATTCATCATTTAAAAATTGTTGTTAATGTGCACGTAGTTGTCATCCAGGGTGACATGTATATGTATTGAAAATGTTAGTTTTAAAGCTCAATTTGGCATGTTAAATGTTTGGAATGAATAGATCTAGACCTAAGCCAGTTCGTAGACTCGTGTCTCAAATGATCTCAAATATCCACAGGCTAAAGACGAGCTATTCCATTAACCTGCTTTTTATAATTAATGAGCTACAAATTCTTTGAATCCAGTTTAAATGCATTACTTGTTGCTATGTCTGGCAAGTCTCTTATAGTTTTCTTGTCAGTGGGTTTCAGATTTTATCTCAAATGATTATCTGCTCATGCTCAGATTGTACGAACTGGCTTATTGACATGATTGAAAATGTAGTTTAGATCTAGGCCTAATTTGGCATGAAGTGATAAAACTAAAGGGTGTAACATAAAACATACAATCAATCTTACGATTGATATCAATTGTAAGTCTATGGCAAACCATGTACTAAAGAGATACAATTGATTGTATCTCTTTATGTTATACCCCCTAGTCTCACAAGTCACATTGTCCACCTTGCATAAAAAGATTAATGTGTACATGTATTATCATGTGATATTCCATTCATGAATTCCAGAGGTTTGGTGATGGGTAAACTTAAGTAAACACCAGTTTACAAATGATTAATACAAAATAAAGATCCATAAAAGGCAAGATAATTGCATCATTAGCAAGACTAGATGCCATAGAATCATTTGATATCGCATTTTACTTGCAATTTTGATGACATCATCTCTTGAAAAGAGGAATTCTAGACCCTTGTCGACAGGTTCAGTTTTTTTTTGGAACTGACGCAAAACGCTGCAAAATTGGCTGATTTTTCATTAATAATTTCACAATTCCTTCTGAAATTTCAAAGAAAAGT
The DNA here is from genome assembly GCA_029962745.1 of Echinometra lucunter. Lineage (NCBI taxonomy): Eukaryota > Metazoa > Echinodermata > Echinoidea > Camarodonta > Echinometridae > Echinometra > Echinometra lucunter. Next base: position 27,587,460 of record CM057160.1, on the reverse strand, counting down.
TTATACTAGGGTAATTTTAGGTTGCTCTTTCCGTTGATGCTAACAGATTTTTGCAATCTTTTCTAGTTTTTGAGATATGGCCCTGTGTGCGAACTTTGGACCTGTGCGAATTTTGGACCTGCGCGAAGTTAGGTCACACTACCATACATCACAGATTTATCGATTTCACTTGGATAATACAGCTTTGAAAATTCCCAGCTTTATATATTTCTCCAAATTTTTTTCTTTTTCTTTCTATTTGTATTAAACCAACAGCATGGACTTCGACATGATGGACTTCTTTATTCTAATTCTAGTAAATGGTTTTTTACATCATTTTTATTATTATTTTTTCCATTCTCTTTTCAACCCTCTACTAGGATGAAATTCTTAAGGCAGCTGTGATGAAATATGGCAAAAATCAGTGGTCCAGGATTGCATCACTTCTGCACAGGAAGTCAGCTAAACAGTGTAAAGCCAGATGGTAAGTTATGTCAGCAGATCACCAGAGGCCCGTTGCATAAAACTTACAATTAATGGTAACTCTGCGATCAATGGTAACTACCATGGTAACATTGCTTAACAGCCAATCAAATTCAAGGTTTCCATGGAAATTACCATTGATGGCAAAATTACCACCAATGGTAAGTTTTATGCAATGGGGCCGGGGGGGGGGGGGGGGGGGTCATCAAGTGGTCTGTCACTGAAATTTATTACCAACAAAGTCTGTTTTAACCAACAATTTCTGACTAGCCTTATGTATGGTATCAGTTTTCAGCCACTGATAAAGTTGTCAGTGATGCAAGTGTTGATGAAACGCCCCCCAGATAGGGCTGTAAATTTAGCCCCATGTTCGGGTTCGGTTCGGTTCGGAAGAGTTCGGCACTTTTATTTCCGAATTTTGGTTCGGTTCGGGGTTCGGCAATACAGTTAAAAAAAAAAAAAGGGTTAGCATCGATAACAAAAGACCACCAGAACCCTCACTATCTTTACAACACTTGGAAGTCACTGTTTCTTTCAAATATATTTTGTATGACAAAAAATAGTTACTGCATTTATTGCATGATTCTTTGTTATTAATTTTATTTTCTGAATGAAAGGGAGAGATAATTTTCATATACTGATTAATAGAAAACAAGAGAATTTAAAAAAAAAAATCAAAATAAAGGAAAGGAACGAAAATATTTAAAAGAAATTATCAATAAAGCAGTGTTTTTCTATTTTTTGATTTTTAAAAAATATTTATTTATTATCATGATCGATCATGATTATTAATAGATTACAACCTTATATCGATTGATTACAATCATGAGTATCTTTGGGCATATTTTGAAGCTTTTAACATGATTTTGGGGGAAAACAACTAGAATTCACAGTGTCAAATATTATGAAATTTATCAGAATCAAAGGAAAAATAAGACACAAGCTGCATTAAGTGTTTTTCTATCTTTTATTTTAGAAAAACTTTTGAAAGATGAATTAAAAGAAATCCCACCAATAAATGTATGTATTAATTTTTTAATAAAGCAAAGGTGTATCTCCCATTTAGCATAATGAATTCAGGAAAAGGCCTTCACCGAGGGCTGAATCAATGATCCTGTATTATAAATTGCCGAACTTCCAAACTTGGCCTTTGAGTTCGGTTCGGTTCGGTCCTGTTCGGAAGTGCCATGTTCGGCGAACTTCCGTTCGGTTCGGCGGTTCGGTAACAGCCCTACCCCCAGAGACCTTTTTTTTTTAAATTAGAAAAAAAAAAAAATTTTTTAAAACCATCAGAAGTCTTCAGTTCATTTACGTCACATTCAAACATGTGCTAATTTTGTATAAGCACACATTTTCATTAGGATGTTTATGAACGCCAACTTGAGATGGTATGAAGAAAATGGCCTGCCAGGAGACGAGAGGTTCTGTAGTACCAGAGCTGCCAACTCTCCCGGATTTGCCGGGAGACTCCCGGAAAATCAAGCAATCTCCCGATCTCCCGACACATACTCAAAATCTCCCGGATTCTTAAATTTTTGAAAGGTATCATGCTTCCCGTCATTGCTCCTTCAAATAAATTTCTGTCTCTCTCTCAGAGATCTCTCATGCATTAATGTTACATTTTACACACAAACAATACAAGCGCAACAAGCCACGGCGAGCGCGCTATAATCCGATACCGACCGTGTGTATTGATATTGGACAGTTCGCCTGCGATCGCGAGGATCCATAGCGCGCTTCATTCAATGTCAGAGATGTTAAGTGTTAACTACTTAGAAGCCCTATAACTATCTTATCTTGTCTATATGGACTGTTTGTGCTAACATGTATAGTGTATACAAAGTATGCGTGTAAGCACAAACAGTGTACATTGCCAAGTCAAGGTACGGTATAGCCTGAGCATGTTGTGCATGATGGCAGTGTATGCTCGCGAGACAGAGAAATCACGGGCCGAAATAACCGGCATTAGGCCTCTGAAAACTGATTCTGAGTTTCAGAAATTAGTCTAAATGGAATATTATTGCTATTCTTCATGATTCAGGTGAGGGAAAATGTGTTCTTTGATGTTTAATTAGTTGAAAAAAATTGTTGAAGAATCCTCACTTTCCAGCAGGAATGGGAGGCGTTCTTCCCCTGCACCAGCGGCCTAGATAACTTGGTAGTTTGGTGGGTACACTGCGTGCACATCATGAATCGGTCTTCGTGACCAGACATTTTTGGTTTATTTTCTACTCTGAAACTTTATCTTGGGATGTTTAAATTTAGCTGTGGTTGACTACATATGATCAAAAAATTTATGGAATGTGCTGGATGCTGGTAAGGAAGTCTTGTGAACTTCTGCTGTGGAAATACTGTTTATACCGGTATGTATTTGAGGAGAGTTTGTGTTTACAACTGTACAACGTCAATACAGGCTCATCCTAAGGTGAGGGGCCAGGGCCGGATACGGCGATATTAAAAGACCTTTTGTGACTTTTGTCCCGTACTGATTTTTTTTTTTGGGGGGGGAGGGCTGCACAATGTTCATGCCTCCTGTATTGTGTGTTTTGAGTTTAAGTTGGATCTTTATTTTCTTTATAAAATTTTATCATCAAAGTCCTAATTTTTTTTTTGTTCTTTTGTTTGATTTTTTAAAAACAGGATCACTTGCACAGCCACATCAAAAACTTGATGATCAGATTTTCACATGACAATGACCTTGAATGAAGACAAATGAAAATATATATCTAAGTACATCATTCATTCCTTTCATTGGTAAAAGAAATAGTATGGATGGCACATTAAAACACAACAAACAATACTTCAAATTCAACATGCATAAAATGTTAATAATTACAAGTGATATTTTTCTCTTTTTTTTTTTAAATTTTAAAAATGACTCTGGCAACTTCAAAAATGGCTCTCAGAAATTGGAAAATGGCTCTCATGAATTTGTGACCATTGGCTCCCGCAAAAAAAAAGTATTTTTTTCCCTGTTGTGAGCAAAAGGACTCCTTGTTTTTTTCTAAAGGCTTTGCCCCTTGAATCTTACAACTAAGCTTTTGCTTGCACCTACCAGGAGTACCCTTTTTTTGTTACTCTCACGCACTTCGCTAGTGCACTATGCTCGCTACTTTCACTTTTAAAAAAATCTCCCTGATTCCACACATCAAATGTTGGCAGCTCTGTAGTACTTGAAAATGAATAAATGGTAGAAGTTTATTGACATACCTGCAGCTGGAAATTTATTTTGGAGTTTATATTCTTCATATTTGAAATGTATAGTTACCATTTTGATAATATTTGGAGTTTATTGTTGCGGAAATAGAAACATTCATATCCAGTTCAAAGCACTCTGAAAACTCTCTTATTGTGGAGATGCTCTTTCTTTGCAAAAGAATATTGATCTCTGTAGACAGGTTGCTTCTCATCATAATTTCAGCATTGTTCTCATTCCTGTTTATTAAAATGAGCATTAAAACAAGTCTCTTTGAATGTTTGAATATCTTCTTGTCTCAGGTTTGAATGGCTTGATCCCAGCATCAAGAAGACAGAATGGAGCCGAGAGGAAGACGAGAAACTACTTCATCTGGCTAAACTCATGCCTACCCAATGGAGAACCATTGCACCCATTGTGGGACGTACCGCAGCACAATGTCTGGAAAGATATGAAATCCTACTGTAAGTAATTACTACCGTATGTAATTAACCTACTACATTGTACTCAGGGAAAAAATTAATTTTTTTTTTTTCCGGGGCTAATCTTTGAGCCCACCCACCCAAATTTTCTACATTGTATTTCAGTTTACATTGGATCCTGTGAGAATTTTAAGGGCTCTTTTTTTTTAGTTTTCCAGGGCCCTTTTTGGTGTTTCGGGGGCAAATTCGCCCCGAGCCCCCTTGTATTTTTTTCCCTTATTGTACTGTAAGTAATTAAAATAGTGTAATTGTAGTTAAACTACTTTAAATTACTTCAAACTATTGTAGCTATTGCTTCTTGGGCCACACACTGCGCAAGAATGCTCTGGGGACAGTTGCCCTCACTGGTGCTGTCGAAGAAAGGAGGGCACGTGAACGCCAGCAATCAACTTACCTCTGTTGGCTTATTGATGCCACTGGCACAAGGGCCCTCAACAGGAGAACACTTTTTGATAGGCAACGTCAAATTCTGACAAGCCACTTCATTGGATGGAATGGAATTGTGGTCTGAAGCTTTTCTGTAAATGTTGCGTGAACTCATTAAAAAGACTACGTCACTCCTGTTCACACCAAGGGTAAATGATGATGCGAAGAATCAAGAGAGAAAAGAAATTGCACATCTTGTGATCTCTCTGGTGCTTTGTATATTGTGACTGATGATTCATTGATGTTTATTCTATATTCATTATGCTGACTCTTTAGAAAGTTTTGGGTCTTCTGATTACGTAACAGATGCAAAAGTACATGTAGGTACTTAAAATCCATCATTGTAATCACAACACACAAAGGTATTTGCTCTGATAGATTAACCCATTTGTGACAGAGGGTCCACATTTTGTGGTTTGGACTAATAACTTTTGATGCAGAGCCCCAAATATCATACCAAATACATGAGCAGAAAGAGCAAAAAATTCTACACTTACTGTGCCCATTTTCGTTGCATTAATATTTGTTGTTTGATGCTGAAATTTTTTTAAAGGAAAATAAGCGTTAAAATCCTTAAATTGGCAATGCGATGAAAATGTTAAAATTACCGTTTTTCCCTGCAAATTGGCAACTTTATGACTGCTCATCATACATTCTGTCAATTAATATTTATTTAAGATACATGTTTTATAAGAAAAATGTAGCAATAAAAGAAAAATGTTGGTGTTGCCAATTTGGAGAATAAAAACTGATCAAATTAGGCTTTAAATAATTCCTGTCACAAATGGGTTAAAGAAATGATCACTGGTATCATTTTGGTAAACTAGGGATCAAGCACAGAAGAAGGAGGCTGATGGGGAAGCAATGGATGACCCTAGGAAGCTGAAGCCAGGAGAGATAGATCCTAATCCTGAAACCAAACCAGCTAGACCTGATCCTATAGACATGGATGAAGATGGTGAGTAGGGAGGGACCAGAGAACATTGAGCATAACACTGCCCAGGGCCCCGTTTCATAAACCTTGTTATCAATAACAAGTTGCAATAAATATCCTTTGAAGGTTTCGATGGTGGTAGAACGAATGGAAGTGGAAGACTTCACGGTACACCAAGTATTCTTTCTTGAAGATGAGTGTGGTCCTGAAAAGGACCTACCCATTCTCAACGTTTTGGTAAGCAAGAAAGAGTACTTGGTGTACCGTGAAGCCTTCCACTTGCAATAACTGTTATAAGCTACTGAAATCCTTGCATCTGATTGGCTGAGAGCAAATTTGTCATAGAAATGTGGTACTGTATAAGAAATTTTTGCAGTGGTTTAATTTTCGCTAATTTCGCGATGATGTCCTTGCCAAAATTTCCACTCAGTAAGATGCCTATATACCTGTATAGAAATATCTTTCAAAACATGAAAATAATAACTCGCTAATATGTCAAACTTGTCTCAAATCGCTAAAATATATGTACGCTAAAATATTAGCTTATACATAGTTGTTACTAATAGCAAGTTTTATGAAACAGGGCCCTGAAACATGATTTTACTTGAGCTTGGTATGAGTGGTGTCATATTGCTGATGTGTGTTATTATTTGCAAGTCTATTGGGAGAGCAAAATGATGTTAATGTACTTTATGTAATTTTTCATTTTTTGTAGGTGCTTTTGGCCTTATGGGAAAAGCACAGTATAATAATCATAGTAATAATAATGATAATAACAATTGATGATGATAATAATGATAATGTGTTTCCAGCAAATGATTTCAAAGTTTGATTTGTTTATGGAATGATGTACCAAAGTTTTCCCTTGGAAGTACTGGGTAGAAACTAATGAAATGATTCTCTATTCATTCTGCAGCGGCTAAAAGAGTACATTGCATGTGTTTTTTAATTTGTATTTTGATGCTTCCTTGACTGTTGTCATTGCCAATCTACATGGATAATGTATTTACAATGAGAATATTCATGCTGGATTTTGATTCGTACCTCTCTCTATTATCCCATTCATGACAAAATTTTATATTTGCGTGGTTTGGCCCAATAACTTTCGATGCAGAACCTTGTAAAACCTGCCAAATGCATGACCAGAAAAAGCAAAATATTCTACACCTAACATGCTCATTTTGGTCACATCAGAATTTGTTGTTTGATGCTGAAATTTATTACAGGTAAATAAGCACTAAAGTCCTTAAATTGGCAACATCATGGAAAGTTCAGAATCACTGCTTTTCCATGGAAATTGGCAACTTTTTAACTTCTCACCATATTTGCCTTCAGTTTATGTTCTTTTCAGATATAAGACTTTTTATCAGAGAAATATAGCAATAACAGAAAAATACTGTTGTTGCCAATATGAAGAAGAAACGCTCATCAAATAAGGCTTCAAATAATTCCTGTCATGAATTGAGTGATGTTGGTAATCTTGTCCATCTTCCTCCCCACAAAGAGCTTGAGATGTTGTCCGAGGCCCGTGCTCGTCTCGCCAACACCCAGGGCAAGAAGGCCAAGCGGAAGGCTCGCGAAAAGCAGCTAGAGGAAGCGCGGCGTCTGGCTGCTCTCCAGAAACGAAGGGAACTCCGGGCAGCGGGTATCGAAGTCAACAAGAAGAGGCGTAAGAAGCGTGGGGTGGACTACAATGCTGAGATTCCATTTGAGAAGAAACCAGCTCCAGGATTTTACAACACGGCAGACGAAGCAGTCGCACCTCTTGATCCAAACTTTAAAAGGCTTAGGAGAGAGGACATGGACTTTGCTCGCAGGGATGAAATTGAGGAGGTACCTTTGAGATTTATTTATCGTTAAAATGTTTATTTCGGCAAAATGACATAAACTTGATGTGCCCTGGCATTGATCTCTGGCAGCTATCATTTTTCCATGATTTTTGTCATAGAAATCATGAAAATATTGTTTATGTCTGACAAGTCTGACAAATTTTATGTGCTTAGGATATCACCTCTAGAATCTGATAATTCAACCTCAGGCAGTCAAGAATTGTAAAAAATCAGTGGCAACTACATGTACCTGTACCACATTTTTAGATTCAGTATGTATAAGTAGTGTAGGTATCATATGTTTGGTTCTTTAACCCATAGAGGTACAGTGTCACCTTTAGGAGACGCTTTTGCAGTATCTGTTGGACCAGAATCTTGAGCAGTACATTTTATACATGAGCAGAAAGAGAAAAATGCACTGACAAATTTGAGCCCATTCCCATCGCTGTATGGTGTAGCGTTTTCGAATAAGAGCAGTTTAAGTGTAACTAATCATTAAACTCTTTAAATTGGCAACACAGTGAATAATATATAATCACTATTTCTGTGTTCAAATTGGCAATTTCTGATTCAATTTTACAATTATATTTCATTTTGGTTTATGTTATATCCATATTTATTTTTTTCAAGCAACATAAACGTGGAAAAAATAATTTATATTGCCAATTTGAGGATTGAAGATGATTAATTTAGACCTCAAGAAAGCTCTGTAGTGCTATGGGTTAAAGCTTTTAGAAACAGAGTAATTGTGCATTCAATCTCTTATTTCTGTTTACAAAATGCCGCAAATGCTAATAATGTTAATGTGTATACGGCAAGCCATTTTCAGTTAAATTCATTCCCTGTTGAACAATTCTGGGTTCCATTTTGGCATGAGAATATCTAGCCTTGAATATTCCATGAAAATTACTTATACTTTTCATTTAAAATACTTTATATTCTTTTTCTCTTGCAGAGAGAACGTAAGAAGGACAGACAGAAGTTGAAGAAGAGAAAAGAAAATGATTTGCCTGGAGCCATTGCTATGACGAACAAGTATGCATTTCATTGTTTATGTATTTAATAATGATAAAACATTAGCAAAGTATGAAGTTCAGCTACTGTTACTTTATTTTCATTAAGTATTAAATTTTGTAGGGATGTCTTAAAGGCATTGGCTAACTTTGTGAGTAGCTGATTTAAAAAATTCTCAAACTAAGATGAAACATGTGTATGAGTACTTGTATTTGTACTCAAAAACCCTGAAACCAACCATAATTTGGAATGAAAAGCTGTAAGTTAGACGCAAACGGCGATTTTATTGTCCTTCGTCTCACGAGACAATCACTAAGAGGACCACTTTGCTTGAATTTGAAAATTGCCTTTCCTATGGCTTAGTGTGTAATATGACTTTGATTACTGGATGGTTGAACACACGCTGATTCTTTGCTTTTTTTATTGCAGGATGGCTGAGCCCATGAAGAAGAGAAGTAAGCTTGTCTTGCCCACACCACAGATATCTGATGCTGAGCTGGAGGAGGTTAGTGGTCATATTCTCCTACAAAGTTTAATACAGTGTGGGATAAATATAATTCACCTGTTAGATATATGATAAAGTTGTTGGGTTAGAAATATATCTTTTATTATAGCGATGCAAGAATGAGTAAATATGTAGATATTCTGTGTCTGTCAATATGATTGTTAATAAAAAACCCTGATTTGTCATAATATGATTGTGCTTACAAAAAAAATTATATGATAGAATGGAAAAGTATTTCAAAGAAGAAGCAAAATTTAGAGGAAGAGGTTAAAGATGAAACTTTTGATTCATTGGAAGAAATTTCAAAGACAGAATCATGGAATATAAAGATGGCCATGCCATAGCACTCATGTGTGAGTGATTTATGTATGAGCTATTGTACAATGCCTACAAAGCCTAGTACACAAGTCTATTGGAGCTGAGCGTGCAATGTTCGTACCATTGCACGTGTGCCATCCAAAAATGTACCACTGCACGGCTAGCCTGGTGTTACAGTAAGATTCCTACAAATTACTTGATTTTTTCCTTTGTGATGTCACAATTACCTTGTGCAGTATACGCGTATTCATTTTGTTGCGACAGGCAGAGCAAGTTGCACACTACACAAGATATGCACTGGGCATTTTGCAATCGGAACTTCTTTCTCTGCTTTTTAAACCTTGATTTCTAAACCAAAAGTTTATTGTTTTTCTTGATTTTCATCAATTTCTCAGACTTCCAAGACGTTGTACAATACAATAACAAATATTTTAATCATGCAATGGTACGATTTTGCATTCGGTTAAAGATCATGGCATAACTTCTGATAGAAGGTCACTCTTTCACCTCATGCCAAATCTTGGACCATTGCACTCATGTCTATTCGCTATTTGTATACTATCCATGCTCATTTGTATAAACTGATCACTGAATAATTGATCTTGTGTTATATAGGTGGTAAAACTTGGTCAAGCCAGTGAGAATGCTCGTCAGATAGCAGAGGAAGGGGCATGGACCATCGCACTCATGTCTATTCGCTATTTGTATACTATCCATGCTCATTTGTATAAACTGATCACTGAATAATTAATCTTGTGTCATATAGGTGGTAAAACTTGGTCAAGCCAGTGAGAATGCTCGTCAGATAGCAGAGGAAGGGGCATGGACCATCGCACTCATGTCTATTCGCTATTTGTATACTATCCATGCTCATTTTGTATAAACTGATCACTGAATAATTAATCTTGTGTCATATAGGTGGTAAAACTTGGTCAAGCCAGTGAGAATGCTCGTCAGATAGCAGAGGAAGGGGCATGGACCATCGCACTCATGTCTATTCGCTATTTGTATACTATCCATGCTCATTTTGTATAAACTGATCACTGAATAATTAATCTTGTGTCATATAGGTGGTAAAACTTGGTCAAGCCAGTGAGAATGCTCGTCAGATAGCAGAGGAAGGGGCATGGACCATCGCACTCATGTCTATTCGCTATTTGTATACTATCCATGCTCATTTTGTATAAACTGATCACTGAATAATTAATCTTGTGTCATATAGGTGGTAAAACTTGGTCAAGCCAGTGAGAATGCTCGTCAGATAGCAGAGGAAGGGGCATGGACCATCGCACTCATGTCTATTCGCTATTTGTATACTATCCATGCTCATTTTGTATAAACTGATCACTGAATAATTAATCTTGTGTCATATAGGTGGTAAAACTTGGTCAAGCCAGTGAGAATGCTCGTCAGATAGCAGAGGAAGGGGCAGTTAATGGAGCATCGGATGCCCTTCTCTCAGACTACACCATGACACCCGGACCAACCAATCTGAGAACACCTCGTACACCTGCTACACATGATACAGTACTTCAGGTATTGTATGGGTTTTATTGATCACACATTGTTTCACAAATTCTATTGATTTAAAAAAGGTACATTTGTGGCAAAATGAACTCTCATCTTAATCTTGTTTTACCTGTATCAATACCCAGTCCCACTTATTACCCATTTATTTCTCTTCCTATCTTTTATTATAATTTACTTAATGTGGTTTTTAGGAGCCCAGCCTTTGAAAGGCCAGTGGCCTCTGTTGGCTCCTTCAAAGTCTTTTTTTTTATGTTTGCATGACCTTCTTGTTACTGAATGTGTAAATTGTCCATGTTTTTATGAGAATATGAAAATGAATGAATAAATGAATGAAATGAAATGATATTGATGTTTATTAAACGCTTAATATGCATGTCTTGTACTGCTTCATACATCCTCTTATCCATGTCTGTAGATGAAGCCAAGAATTTCCATGCACCTTAGATTTACTGAATGCCCCCAAAGAGAAGCGTGAATTCATTTGTCCCTCATCCAGGATTATATAAAGAATTTGATTTTAAACAAATGATGAATTTGAAACATTTGCCATTGAATTTGCTAAAATTGAAAGAAAATACTAAGAAAACATATACTTCTTGGGGCCCGTAACACAAAAGTTTGCAATCAATCGCAAATTCAAAATTACCATTCTGATTGGTCCAGGGTCACCTTTTTGAACAAGATGTGCATGAAACAATGGTCTTGATTGGCTGTTACAACTTTGCGATTTATTGCAAATGTTTGTGTTACGGGGCCAGATCATCAATTCCAAAACTTTTTCCTTGATATGTAATGAGTGAGGTATCAAATGGAAGGCACTTTTTGTTTCATACTATGGTGGTGGTAATTTGAAAATGTCAAAAAAAAAGTATTGGTTTTCCGTATGGAATGGCTTTATATACATTGATATTTACTCTTATATGGTGTAGCACTGGTTGGATATTTCTTGCTATCTCTGACTATCTTTCTCCCTCTCTTTCTCTCTTCAGGAGGCACAAAATATCCTTGCACTGCAGAATGTTGAAACGCCATTGAAAGGAGGTATGAACACAGCAGTAGGTGCCAGTGATTTTGATGGCATCACTCCCAAGAGACAAGCCACCCAGACACCTAACATGGCATTCAACACACCCTTCAGGACACCATCTCATGAGGGACAATCAGGTAAGGCTTGTGTGTATATATATATATATATATATATATATATATATATATCATACATGTAAACAGGGGCGGCCCTAAAAGGGGGGGGCAGGGGGTGCCCCCCATGATTTTTCAAGTGAACAGTAAAGAAAAAAAAGAGGAGAAAAAGAAGAAAACAGAGAAGAAAGAAGAAAGAACAGTATGGAAAAAGAGAGGGTTTGATCATGTAAATATATACCGTAATTAACGTTCTATAAACCGCACACGTGTATTAACCGCACCCCCAATTTTTGACCCCCTCTGGTGAAAAAAAAAATACACACATAAAACCTTCTTCTCTCACTCTGAACAACATTTCGTATTTCCAAACAAAATGGAAAATCAGACATGAAATGAAAGGATTCAGTAAACTAAATACCAGTTTAAAAAAAGAAAAGGAAGAGTAGTTCAATCCACATTCCGATTATCCCGGCGACAGCTGCTCTTATATCCAACTTTCCACCATCATATAGCCACCGAATCCCGTGATAGTTGGCGATCTAAACACACTCAAACACACGCATCATAATACACAGATGATGCTCATCTCGCACGCACTGTACTTTCGCAATGCAGATGAGGCTGGCTTTAGTCAGGTGACGAAGCTTTAGTCAGGTGACATTTTGAAGGTCCCCGGATGCGTAAAATGGAAAGTTTAATTCCCTTGCAAGACGCACGCATCCCAGATGCAACGCTCGTAGCTGGCATTGCTGTTTGGCAATGCAGACGAGGCTGGCTTTAGTCAGATGACGTAATTTTAGTCATGTGACATTTTGAAAGTCCCCGGATGCGTAAGGGACATGTCAGAGCAAGTTGAATTCCCTTGCAAGACACACGCATCCCAGATGCAACGCTCGTAGCTGGCATTGCTTTTTGGCAATACAGACGAGGCTGGCTTTAGTCAGATGACGTAATTTTAGTCATGTGACATTTTGAAAGTCCCCGGATGCGTAAGGGACATGTCAGAACAAGTTGAATTCCCTTGCAAGACACACGCATCCCAGATGCAACGCTCGTAGCTGGCATTGCTTTTTGGCAATGCAGACGAGGATGGCTTTAGTCAGGTGACGAAGCTTTAGTCATGTGACATTTTGAAAGTCCCAGGATGCGTAAGGGACATGTCCATGCAAGTTGAATTCCCTTGCAAGATACACGGCACCATGCACACAACAGTCAACACTCTCGTGAGTGTTCAGCACAGGAAATATCACGCTGCTAATTGCAATGTGAAATTAACTTTTCAAAACAAGAATTGCAACCTGTAAACTTCTGTAAACTGTAAGTTCTTACTTGCCGAACGTTACTGGGACCTTGTACCCGCTAGAGTACTTGTCTGTATGGGTGACTGTCTCTTGTTATTCCTGGCGAATCCTGGCCCAGACCTGTCATTGTGTATTAACCGCACCCCCGACTTTTCACTTTTCCCGGCGGGGAAAAAAGTGTGGTTTATACTACGGTAATTACCGTAATACCCTATTTTTCATTTAAAACATAAATAAACTCACTTGTGGGTCATCTTGCCCCCCCCCCCCCCCTATCAAAATACCATGGTACTCCCCATCTATGCCAATATATCCTTGCACTGTAGAATGTTAATTCAGGGTAAAATAATAAGTAGAGGTAGAGGTGCCATAGTGGAGTGGTTTAAGGTTCTTGATTTTAGACATGAGAATCGGGCGGGGGGGGTGGGGGGTTCAGCACTTATGCCCTCGAGCAAGGCACTTTATCTACATTGCTCCTTTATCGTACATCAAATATATTAACATGCTCTAGGCATATTGATACCAACTTGTGTATGTTTGTTTTAAAAAAACACAACTAAGTCTTAGCCAAATTATTCAAATGAGTACACCAAAGTTGGCTAAGTATTTCATTTAAGCTGAAAACTGGGTAAAATACCTAAAATTCGGATTTAAATATGGAATTGAATATAATACTGGTATATCCTTGTACTCTATCAGGTTTGACCCCTCGGATGACCCCACGGATGGGAACAGGAGGTGGAGCTACCCCCAGTCAGACCCCCCTCAGGGACAAGCTTAACATCAACCCTGAAGAAGCTCTCGTGGAGTATGATAACATTCACAGTGCTAAGCAACAACAGGTATGTCATACATCAATCTCAATAGTTCAATTTCTTCATTTTCATGTCTCTTTAAAAGCTCTTACAGGTATTATACATTTTCTTGTGAAGCCATATGGTACTAGATGTATTTGTAGTCTTGAACAGTTCAGCCTTATTTTTGTTTGATTCTGCAATGATTCATTTCCTTCAGTACCAGAACTGAGGATTACTAGTACCTTATAACCCATTCGTGACAGAGGTCCACATTTTGTGGTTTGGCCTAATATCTTTTGATGCAAAGCCCTAAAAATCATACCAAATACATGAGCAGAAAGAGCAAAAAATTCTACACAAACTGTGCCCATTTTGGTTGCGTCAATATTCGTTGTTTGATGCTGAAAATTTTTCAAAGGAAAATAAGCATTAAAATCCTTAAATTGGCAATGTGATAGAAAGTTTAAAATCACTGTTTTCCCCTGCAAATTGGCAACTTTTTGACTTCTCATCATAATTTCTGTCAATTTATATTCATTTCAGATACATGATGTTTAATAAGAAAAATGTAGCAATAAAATAAAAATGTTGGTGTTGCCAATTTGAAGAATAAAAGCTGATCAAATTAGGCTTTAAATAATTCCTGTCACGAATGGGTTAAAAGTGTGCAGTTGTCTGTCAACCTCTGGGTGGTTGTCCTATGAAATAGTTCCTCAACTTGTAAGGTGCTTCTGTGAATACACCATATGCACTCCAAACTATTCACTCAGTCTTGGTATATGCTAAGAAATGAAAGAAACATCAAGATCAAGCCTGATTCATGTAAACCCAAAATTTTTATTACAGAGGGAACTGAAGGCCAATCTTCGTCGAGGCCTGTCATCGCTGCCGGCTCCAAGGAACGACTTTGAGATTGTGATTCCGGAGAATGATGACAAGCTCTTAGAAGAGCCTCAGGACAACTCAGACTTCGTTGAGGATGCAGCCGATGTTGAAAATAGACGGCTTGCAAAGTTAGCTGAAGAGAGTAAGTCCATCTTCGAAATACATCTCTTTGCTGTTGAATTTATGATTAGTGTGTATTTTCAATCTCTACCCCCTCTCTCTCACTCTAAACATCAGTCCCAGTAACTTTTAATTTGTTGCTTCGTTTCTATTCATTTAGGTTTCCCTGCCATTTTTTATTTACAGAAGCAAAGTGAAGTAATAATGATTGATACCTTCAAACAAGCATTCTTGAATTACACAATGAGAATGGTTCCATGGTATAGTGGTTCGTTCACTTGACTCTCAATCTAAGGGATGAAGGTTCAAATCCCAGCCTGTTACTAACATCTTTTGGCAAACATTAATCCACATTTGCCACTCTCCACCCACGTGTAAATGGGTACCTGACAATTGCTGCCAGGGTAATAGTAATTGCAACGCCCTCAGCAATTATGCCAATGAGGCTTTCCTGGGTAAACAAAATTATTACTATCACCATTATAAAACTAATCGTCTCTGTAAGGAGGAAACTTTGAAGACTTATCTAGAAATGTTCATGAACTCAAGAGCTATGAGTTAAGCAGTACATATATTGATTAGGGCCCTCTGAATCTCTGATGTCCTGTTGGTTTTGATACGAATTTGCAGGGGAGAGAGAGTTGAGAAGTCGATCTCAGCCGATCCAGAGAGGTCTTCCAAGGCCTGTGGATATCAACACAGCTATCCTGAGACCCAAGGATCTTGAAGCTCCTATGACAGACTTACAGAAGGTAAGAAAGGAATAAAGCTTGGGTGCACTAAGATACTTCTGAAGGACTAGCATGTTCATGCCCATAGATCATGATTGATTGAATACTCTTCAGTGGATTAGAGATGGTGCACACTTTGTGCTGAACAGCAGTTGAAACCAGTGATTGTGGTAATTATGTAAATTTTGAAAAACATCTTACTGAGCTTCGCAAAAACATGATTTCATTTATATTCTTTTTCATTTTTCATCCAGGCCGAGGAGCTTATCAAGGAAGAGATGATCACCATGCTGCATTACGACACGTTGAAGAACCCTGTCGGGGAGCAACCGGGGGCTAAGAAGGGTGATAAACCTACCAGTAAAACCAATCCAGCGGTTCATGCAGCATACCTTGAACAACATCCGTATCATCAGTATGAGGAGGAGGACATGAAGAAAGTGAGTAGTCTTCTAATGCCTTCTTGAGCTCTGGTGAGATCTGTCTATCCAGGTATCTTCTCCTGGTTTGGAGGTTGATTACAACACCTCTCCATATAACCCTGTCTTTTGTCATTCTGGTGCACTCTTGCATTTTTAGTCCACTCCAGTTCTTGGTGTTCTCTTCTCAGTTGATTCTGGATTTTCCTCTTGGTCTAGTTCCTTCTAACTTTCCCTCTAACATATCTTTAAGAGACTATGGTGCCTTTTAATGTGGCCAAAGTATTTAGCTCGTCTTTCCTTAACTAATCCTACCAGTACAGTTTGTTTAACCCATTCGTGACAGGAATTATTTAAAGCCTAATTTGATCAGCTTTTATTCTTCAAATTGGCAACACCAACATTCTTATTTTATTGCTACATTTTTCTTATAAAACGTCGTGTATCAGAAATGAATATAAATTGACAGCAATTATGATGAGAAGTCAAAAAGTTGCCAATTTGCAGGGGAAAACGGTGATTTTAAACCTTCTATCACATTGCTGATGTAAGGATTTTAATGCTTATTTTCCTTTAAAAAATTTTCAGCATCAAACATCGAATAGTGATGCAACCAAAATGTGCACAGTTTCTGTAGATTTTTTTGCTCTTTCTGCTCATGTATTTGGTATGATTTTTATGGCTTTGCATTAAAAGATATTAGGCCAAACCACAAAATGTGGACCTCTGTCATGAATGGGGCTCTGGGGATGGTGGAATATAAATTCTCCAGGTAAAAAAAGAAAAACTTACAGTACCAAGGATGCTCCTTAGTAGGAAGTGTATAAAACCTTAGAAGTTGGCAAATAAAGAGGACGAACATTGATATTGTATACTTGTGACCTATACTCATCTCATTTGTGTGACATGACATCTTTGTGTGCAATTGTGAGTTGTTCTTTCCACCAAATGTGGTTTCCAGCTGTAATTTGTTAGTTTGTACTGGTTCATAAAATCCGTATTCTGCATGAGGAACAATTCTGAACCAGCTGAGGCCAATTTGAAATGCAGTGCTATTATATGAACTCAAGACACCCACAAGAAACTTCCTTCAAAAATGTGAAAATACTTTTACTTCCTCAAAATGCTTTGATGAACCATTTTGGGGAATTCACACAATTTTGGGGGCACATGTAATATTCCGATTCATGTGTTATGCTGCTATGTTGATTTTATTCAGGGTGCCGCACTAACTTTTTTGGGTAGGAATCTTGATTGCAATTCAGGGCTTTGTATAATAGTAATAATAATAATAATATGACTTTTTTTTACCCATGGTAGACTCTTGAGTACTGTGTACTGTTCTCCTGCAATACTGCATGCATTGAGCCCTGTTATAAAATTGTTCAGTTTTGGGGGTCCGGACCTAAATTTTAGGG
This sequence comes from Echinometra lucunter, assembly GCA_029962745.1. Classification (NCBI taxonomy): domain Eukaryota; kingdom Metazoa; phylum Echinodermata; class Echinoidea; order Camarodonta; family Echinometridae; genus Echinometra; species Echinometra lucunter. The sequence goes on along the minus strand of CM057160.1, from coordinate 27,569,950 downwards.
GCCTGTGTGTCCTGGGCGCCTGTTCAAAGTGTGGAGCTCTGGGGAGCATTTCATGAAGAGTTTTGTCAGTGATTTTCACTGACAACTGTTATACGCTACTGAAAATCCTCGCATCTGATTGGCTTAGAGCAAATTAGTCAGTGAAAATCATCGACAAGACTCTTCACGAAACGCTCCCCTGTTTAGGTATTCAGTTTTGTTTCCCTAATATTCTTTTTTCTTCAAATAGGCAAATGAGCTCTTATGAGCGGAGATAGAAGTTGTGGAAGCTCTGTATGTATTGAACCCTGTGATAAAATTGTTGTTCAATTTTGGGGGTCTGGACCTAAATTTTAGGGGCCCATGTGCCCTGGGCACTTGGTAGTGTGGAACCCTGTTTTAGGTATTAAGTTTTGTTGCCTGCTATTTTTTTTCCTTCAAATAGGCTGATGAGCTATTACGAGCGGAGATGGAGGTTGTGAAAGCTGGTATGGCTCATGGAGACCTTCCTAAGGAAGCCTATACCCAGGTTTGGGAGGAATGTCTTGGTCAAGTCCTCTACATTCCTACTAAAAACAGATACACCAGAGCTAACATGGCCAGTAAGAAAGATAGGATTGAGTCTGCTGAGAAGAAACTTGAGGTATGTCATCAAATGGATGAAACCTAACTGAACTCTGAATTAAAGACACATTGAAGGTAGTAGCCCACATTTGCAAGTGGCACCCAATCTACACAAAAGTTTTACTTTAGATTGCTTCAAGCCACAGAAAAAACACTTATAAAGTTTTATATCCCAGCACATTCCTGTTTAGGATTGAGAAGGAAAGATTCAACACAAATTTTCATGTATTTTCTTTGTTTTGTAAAGGCATCTTCCTGATGCCTTAAGAGTAAAACCATTCATTTTTCACTTATTCTTTGGAATATTGTTGTAAATTTGATAACATGATAGTTCTACATAAATATCTGTCATTTAAAATTGAAATTGGCTTATTTCTCTTCAAATTGTGAAACAATGTTGTGCAAATGTGGGCTACTACCTTTAAATTTGACACTTTTAGTTTTTTAAAGTTATTTTACATTGTATGAAAAGGTTTTTGTTTGTGTGAATGGTAATCTGTAGGTTCACATTGGAGAAATGAATATGAAGAGAAAAAATCAGTAACAAAGGGAGCGAGTTGGCTCAGTCGGTAAAGCGTCTGCCTCTCGAACCAAAAGACCGTGGGTTCGAGTCCAGCCAAGGCGGATGACTGCAGCCTATGTTGTGTGTTATCGAGCCCCTCCCCTGTTTCATAGACGCAGGCTATGCTACATTGGAAAACACTCCGTCCCTCGGATAGGACGTTAAATGGAGGTCCCGTGTAAAGGAGAGTCATCACCTTTGCACGTTAAAGATCCCACTGCACTATTCGTATAAGAGTAGGGGGAAACCCCGGTGTATGTGGTCCACCTGCACACCCCCAATCAGTGATATCGGGAGGAGAGACCTGAGGGTTACAGTGATTCTATTCGCTTTTCCCCTCCCAGGCACAGGTGACGCCAAACCATAATAATAATAATAAAAAATAGAATGAGTAGCCAAGATTCAGTGTAATTTTATATACATCATTTTTATTTGTTTGTCTGCCATGCATTGAGTAATGTCATTTTTCATCTACTGTAATTGTTTATTTTTGATTATGTTGTTCATTGTCTATGCTATGTGATATATTTGTACACGAGACAAGTGTCAGTCTGGGGAATGTTTGTTCTTGTTTTTAATAGCTTTTACCTCAGTAAATCCTTATATCCAGTCATTGTTTTGAGTTGAATTGAATGAGATTTCCTGCATTTTCTTAGCTCATTTAGAACAAACAACTCATCTACTGCATGATTATACTCAAGTTAGGTTTCAACATGTTTCTATGTTTACAGGATGTGCTATTTTTAAATGAATTTGTGAATTGAGGCAGGGGAGAGGAGGAATTAAAATAATCAACTACATCATTTTATCTACGCTTCTCACCTCTTTCATCCAGTCAAACCGCGGTGTGATGACACGAGAGGCAAAGAAAGCTGCCAAGCTTGAGAAGAAGCTGAAGATCTTACTTGGAGGCTACCAATCTAGAGCTCAAGGACTCACCAAACAGCTGGCTGAAGTCCAAGAAGAGGTTGAACAAGCCTATGTAGAATTCTGTACATTCCAAGAATTACAGAGCAATGAAGATATTGCTATTCCAAGACGGATGGAGGTGAGCATGCCATTCTGGGGGGGGGGGGGGCGTTTCATCAAGTGTCTTGTTTGATTTTTACTGACAAATTTGCTCTCAGCCAAACATATGCAAGGATTTCAGTAGCTTGTAACAGTTGTAGGTAAAAATCACTGACAAGATACTTGATGAAACGCTCCCCTGTCTATTCTTATCTTAATGTGATGCTCTAAACAACGAACACCTGTTTTCAAGAAACTGATTTTGCAGTTGATCCTGATTAGCTAAAATTTTATAATGCTAGATAACCCAAGTGGTAACACTAGATAGTCATGTTTATGAGAGTTTTTTCTTGTAGGGCTGTAAATTTAGCACAATGTTCGGGTTCGGTTCGGTTGGGCAGAGTTCGGCAATATTTTTTCTGAACTTTGGTTCGGTTCGGGGTTCGGCAATATCTATATAAAACGTTTAAAAACGAACGCACGATCGGCACGGAGCACGATAGAAGTAGAAATTATTTAAACTCTGTCATGTTTAAAAACAAACTTACGATAGTAGTAGAAATTATTTAAACTCTGTCATTTTAAAAAAATAAACGCACGATAGTAGTAGAAATTATTTTAAAAACTCTGTCATGTTTAATAACAAACGATAGTAGTAGAAATGATTTAAACTCTGTCATGTTTGAAAACGAATGCACAATAGAAGTAGAAATTATTTAAGCGCCGTCATGTTTAAAAATGAACGCACAATAGTGGTAGAAATTATCTAAACTCCGTCATGTTTAAAATCAAATGTACGATAGTGGTAGAAATTATCTAAACTCCGTCATGTTTAAATACAAACTTACCATAGTAGCAGAAGTTATTTAAAGTCCATCATGCTTTTAAAAAAACTTACGATAGTAGTAGAAATTAATTGAACTCTGTCATTTTTAAAAAATAAACGCACGATAGTAGTAGAAGTTATTTAAAGTCCATCATGCTTTTAAAAAAACTTACGATAGTAGTAGAAATTAATTGAACTCTGTCATTTAAAAAAAATAAACGCACGATAGTAGTAGAAGTTATTTAAAGTCCGTCATGCTTTTAAAAAAACTTACGATAGTAGTAGAAATTAATTAAACTCTTTCATTTTTAAAAAACAAACTTATGATAGTAGTAGACTCTGTCATTTAAAAAAAATAAATGCACAATAGTAGTAGAAATTATTTAAACTCTGTCTTGTTTAAAAACAAACATACAATAGTAGTAAAAATGATTTGAACTCCGTCATGTTTGAAAACGAACGCACGATAGCAGTAGAAATTATTTAAACTCTGTCATGTTTAAAACAAACTGATGATAGTAGTAGAAATTATTTAAGCTCCGTCATGTTTAAAAACAAATGCACGATAGTGGTAGAAATTATTTAAATTTTTGTCATGTTTAAAAACAAATGCACAGTAGTAGTAGAAATTTTTCAAACTCTGTTGTGTTTAAAATCAAACACAAGAACGTAGCAGAAATCAATTATAAAGCATAATGAATCCAATGATCCCGTGTTGTAAACTGCCGAACTCCCGAACTTTGAGTTTGGTTTGGTTCGGTTCGGTTCGGAAGTGCCATGTTCGGCGAACTTCCGTTCGGTTCGGTGGTTCGGTAACAGCCCTAGTTTCTTGATTTTAAAACAGCTATTTATAAAATTTCATTAAGTTTTCTCTCTTTTTTAATGTACAGTAGAGTGTACTTAAGGGGCACTGCAAAATCATTTTCCAGCCAGGGATTGTCTCTCCAAATATTCCCAGCTCAAATTACTGACTATGCCCAAGGAACAGTTTGTTAGATTGATAAACAGGAAAAACCTTCAATTCTGTCAAGATACAAATAATTCAAAGACAAAATCATACAACTTTGTGCTATAAAATGAAAGGAATCCGGAAATCCCACTTTATTATGACTCAGCTAATTAAGTGAAATTCATGATGATATGTTAAACAAATTCACTCCATTGTAGACTTGTTGCCAATGATGATAAATGAAGAAATTTACCATTTACCATTTACTTATTTGATGATTTTTACCATAGAATTCACAAGGTTTGTAAAGTGCACACCTTCCATTTTGCAGGTATTTTGAAAGATTTCTATTTGCTTTCAGTAATATGTAGTGTGAATGAAGTCAGTAATCTATTGCTTTCTGCGTTTTACTCCCTAGTCTCTGCGAGAAGATGTGAAGCGTCAGAGCGATCGAGAGAGGGAGCTACAGCAGCGCTATTCTGATCTTATGTTTGAAAGAGAGATGCTCAGTACACAGATAACCAAGCTGGAGATGCAACAATCAGGCCCCAAGTTCTAAAAAAAAAAAAAAAAAAAAAGATTAGTAAATGATGATAGCAATTCCCACATTTTTAAAGTAATTTTTAAAGAGCAAGTCTAAAATGAAAGGTATGATTCTGCTCAGCCGGTTAGGCTGTTGGTTTCACAGCTTATAAATCCATTCACGACAGGGATTATTTGAAGCCTTATTTGATCAGCTTTTCTTCTTCAAATTGGCAACACTTATTGCTGCATTTTTCTCAGAAAAAGTAATGCATCTAAAATTAATATAAATTGACACAACGTAGGTTAAGAAGTTTAAAGTTTGCATGTAAAGTCAATTTACATGCAAAAACATTGATTTTGTAATTTTCATCGCATTGCCAATTTAAGGATGTTAGTGCTTATTTTCCTTTAAAAGTTTCCAGCATCAAATGGCAAATGATATTACCAGCAAAATGGGCACATTATGTGTGGATATTTTTGCTCTTTCTGCTCATGTATTTGGTATGATATTTAGGGCTCTGCATCAAAAGGTATTCAGCCATACCACTCAATGTGGATACTCTGTCACAAACAAGTTTAGATACGCGACGCAGCTCAGATGACGTGGTATCTTGCCAAAAATGTTGTTGTGCGCATGCGCGAGACAGCTCTTTTCCAATCCATCCTGCGTCGTCTGTTTTACACAACGGTTCTGGGGCCTGTTTACCGTCCTCCCCAATACGCGACGCGAGACCTTTGTTGACCATTTTTTTCTGACGTAACAATGGTTCATATATGAGTGCGCGCACTTTATTTGATTAACTGCGTCCTCCCCGAATCTAAAGCCTCTTTGCAACGCGACGCGAGGAAAGAGGAGAACATAAGTCAACTCTGCAAGATTCCGCGTCGTCTGAGCTGCGTCGCGTATCTAAAGCTCCCTTATGTCACAATTCTTATCTCATGTTTTAGAAATGCTCAGCACTACACAGATAATCCAGCTAGAGATGCAATATTCAGGACCTAAGTTTTATTCTAAAGATAATGAAATCTCAGCTGATCTTTTGTGTGTGTGTTTGTGTGTGTGGAGTTCTTGAAGAGCATTCAAAACATGAATAATGCATGATGCTGGTCAGTCCCCACCCTTATTTGAAAAAAATGAATAATGATACTAAAATAGAATGAAATATTTTCTGTATATCCTGTTTAGAAAGTCTTTAAATATCAGTCTTTGTAATTTTTTCTTTCATACATCAAAAAGAATTGTTAAGCTGAATTTTACACTGCATTGCCAATTTAGAGAGCATAATGATTAGTTTCAAACTGCTTTTATTTGTAAACAGTGCAGCATACTGCATTGGGGATAGGCTCAAGATTCTGTGATTTTAGCTCTTTCTGTATAATGTGTTATTCCTAGCATTTTTTGACCAAAAGATGGTGGAAAAAAGAGACACTGTACTGCTATGGCTTTGATAATAAATACCACATAATGAATTTAGGGAATGTCTTTATTTTGCTTATGAGCCATTATTACAGAATTTATTATTCTAGTGTTTTTAGTTCTGATGGAATTTTTTGCAATTTTCTCATTTGAAAAAAAAAGTACTGTGATTTTGTTACTGATTTCAGTTTATTACCCCAAATACAAGATAAAGACAATAATGTTTTCCATTCATTTGGACATGTTAAAAAATCACTTTCTAAATCAAACCTTTGGTACTGCTTTGTCATTAATGAAAAAGATTCAGATCATCTTATTTAAATTCATTTGGCTAATAATAATAATGGTATTGTAGAATGCATACAAACCAAGAATGGTCCTTGTGTATACATTACGTATGTTATATTATGTGAACTTGGAAGAATAGAGCTTCTGCATTTTGCTATGATCCAATTTTGTAACATTGAAAACGGGAGATATTTGTCTCAATTTATGTTATCAGCAATTGATTTTTTGTTAAATAAAGGCAGTGGGTATCTGTAAAAGTATAGTCATGCAAGTGTAAATTATGTGGGTATGACAATTGTACATGGAGTTTTGAGAGCAGGTACACGTATGTGCAGAAATAAATTGCAAAATTGTACATAAAACTGGAAATTAAGTTTTTAGTGATCATTTATTTCCCTCTGTACTTTTTTACTCTTGTCTGGTATCTATACAGTATATATGGGATTATGAGAGACAACATGAAGAGAGTTAACTAGGAAAAGTGGTTTGATATAAGACAAAGGTAACAGGCATGAGAAGGGAGAAGACGGAAGAAGAGTCATGAGATAAAGGAAAGAGTGAAAGAGATGAGAGAATATATAGTTATAGAATCTGAGCGAATTATGTAATTCATGAAAGTCAAAAAACTTACTACCTGAATTTATTATGGATCTTGTCCATTACTGCATGCCCCACCCCTATTCCAAAAAGGTTTTAGGCAGACGTACAAACTATAGATCACTGAAGATCAATGGACTCTGTACTTCAATGAGTATTCAAAATGAAGCATTATACAATTCAAATAGGATTTAATGATAATTATACAAATGACATATGATACACATATACATTTTGGGTAATAAACAATGGGGAAAAGTTTAAACATGTACATGTACAGTACTAAATATTTGCGGAATATCAATGATATTTTTTTGTTCTTCACAAATTACAGCACTGGTCATGCCACTAAATACATAAAAATGTTTAATATATAGTTTTCTGTAATATCTATGCAAGATGAGAGAATGAGGATTTCGAAACTCTCACTTTTATCTAGATGTTACTCTCGAGTTGGTTCCAGTTCAATTAAAGATCCTCTGGGGAATTTTAAGATTATGAACATAAACATTCAACAGTATTACACTCCACATTTATCCTGCCACAAAATTGCACAAAATACGGGAATTTCCTTTTGTACAGTGATGAAGTCAAGTTTTGAACATACTGTAACCTACTGTACATCAGAACTATTTTAAGCAACCCCTTTTAAATACTGTCAAGGTCTACCTTTCACTTCTTCATAAAACCATATTAAAAACATCTGTAATGTGTATCACATTATTTCGAAATTGTCTTATGGGATCTTGGGATTTAACATGTTGCCTACTAGAATCGAGTGGCTTCTGTATTAAAGCCATGAAGAGTATGAGAACAGTTAATCAACGGGCTATTCTTTTTTTTAAAATATTCATGTTATATTAAGTTTCAAGATTTACAATACAAAAACAATCACACATGAATCATTGAAGAAGAAAAGGAAAAAAAAAAGAAACAAGAAAAGAAAAGAAAAAAAAAGCAGCTCTTTCAAGTACAAACTCGGGAACCGTGGACCAGCGAGGATGCCTGAGCCTCCCCAAAGACAACCACGGACCGGACAACAGACCATCCCATCCCGCCGCTTCAACAAGCCAGCGCAGATTCCATAAACACTAGAAGAAAGTGCATTTACACATAACTGGAAAAAAAACCCAAACACGACCCCTCTCACATGAATGCATTATTTTCTTTTTTGAGGGGGGGGGGAGTACAATCATGGAGTTCTGTACTCTTGTAAGAACTGCAAGGGATCAGTTTATATTCATAGACTACAAAAAAGAATCTTACTGTACAGTTTTACAGGGTACAGCACTAACGCATGAGCTACAATTGATCTGAATTGATCCAGCATGTTCTTATCTCACGGTGGTGGTGGTGGTGGTGAATTGGGTTTTTACAGACGTGTATCAATCAATTATGATTTTTTACGTCTGGGACCGACCTCTAATGTCACCATCCGAAAGACGTGGCAAATGTAGATTCATGTCTTGCCAAAGGACATTAGTGCTGCGGCAGGGATTCGAACCACGGACCTCGGGGTTCAAAGTCCGGAGACTTATCCACTGAGCCACAACACCACAACACAAAAGGTCTTCATGGACAGGTCCTTCATATCCTCATGAGCAGTGGTGATAACAATACTATGCATTTACAGTCTCATATCTCATAGTCTTTTTAACATTCTAAAAGGTCCAACATTTTTCATGCAAACTAAACAGCAGTTCCTCTTTCCAGGTTCTGTTTGATCTCTGCCGTGTATTTGCCGTAGAAGCGTTCAATCTTTTTGTTGAATCTCATGTTGCGTTCATTGATGTAATCCACATCATCCTCCTCATTGAAAGCTCTTCTTCTGCTGTACTTATCTCTTTTTTCAATCCTGATAAAAAACATATAAGAACAGAAATATGCTTACTATCCAACAATGATATAAATGATTCCACCCCAAAACTGTAACTGTATCATAATCATCACTAAGGCATCAAACATAACATAGAAAGACATGGTAAACACTCAGTATAGAATTCACTATTTAAAGGAAACCAACACCCTTAAATCAAGTAATTTTTAAATCAAAGCCGAGATGGAATAAAACACATTGGCGAAAATTTGAAAAAAATCAGACACCAAATGAGAAAGTTACAGCTGTATGAAATTTTCTAATTGACATTTTTTTTAAACACTACCATACAGCTACTGATGACATCATTTGTGGACAACTTCCTGTATGTTTTGTACACACATAATTTAACAATTTTGTTTCGCTTGAGATTTGCACACTTTCTTAAGCCAAACCCCAGATATATGATGTAGGAGTGTTTTTTCCACAACATATTTGGGATAAGGACAATAAAAACATGTGTTCTTCAAGAAAAGAAAGAATATGTGAAATTCTGTATACAAAATATACCGAGAGTTATCCACAATTCATATCACTAATAGCTAAGGTAGTGTCAAAAACAGAAAATTTCATACAGGCATAGATTTCTTATTCCATGTCTGATTTCGTTCAAGTTTTTACTGATCAGTTTTATTCTGCCTTGGCTTTGATTTAAAAACTACTTGACTGGAGGGTTTTGGTTTCCTATTCCTTCCTCTATTCCTTATTTCATCATCTTTTTATCTCTTATCGTAAATGCTTCACTCTTTGTTTCATCTGCCATCTCTAATTTCTTCTTTTCTTGCTTTTGTGTACAGTAACTATTTTATTTGTCTCTTTTTATGAGAGCAAAGTATGATAAACATATGACTCCATGGAATCTCAGATACTCACTGTTTCTCAAGATCTTCAACCATCCTGTTGATACCCTCCTCTGTATCTTTGAACTCCACCTGTGAGAGAGTATCCTGATCAGGGTAGATGTCGTCTCCAAGCTTCTCTTTCTGTCTTTCGTATCCATTCAGGTCTGGCTTCATTTGCTTGGTCAGACGCTGATACTGACGGAAGGTGGCCTGCTCATAGTCTGGAAGAAAAGAAGATCACTGATAAAGTTTCTGTATATATCGTCGGCTGAGAGACAGATCCTCGGTACAGAGCCAGAAGGGCGTTAACTCATATAATTTTATACAGACTTAATGCCAACCCTCAAATTAAATTTTTTTTTCCACGAGGGCTCTTTTTCCAAAACCCTAATAAAAAGGAGCCCCCGTCAGCTTTCTCACGGAGGCTCTTTTTGTGATGACGGGGGCTCTTTTTTTGCATGTATTTTTTGTTCATCTTACCCCCTGAAAATACTTTATTAGCCTTTTAATTCAATGTTTAGCTAATGTTTTTTACCACTTGACTTAAAATTAGGTTTCCCTGCGTTTCCTCCTTATTTATGTGATCCAACATTTTATGTACCGTATTTTATTATGTAGGCCTGGCACGAGTAGTGATTTTACTATTCGAGGCGAGTAGATAAAAATACTTGAGTTTTTTCGAGTACCCGAGTAGTAATTTTCTGTCAAATTACCGCTAATTTGCATCATAAATTACGGCCAATTCATAGTTTGAAGTCTTTGGACTTGGGCTCCGATCGTCGTGAGTGGCAATGTCCACCACAGAATGCAATGAGTGGGACTGATTCAAAATTTCGTACATCTCAAAAGACCATTCTTACCGATTTTACGTCCATATCAATGAAAAAATATTGTATATCCACACTCAATAGTTATTTTTAAGCAGAATAATTACCCTAACTTTTCTAGGAAAAATACCACTAGTAAACCATTCTTCGTAAATTTGTTTGGTATTCCATCGCCAACAGCAAACCGTCTTGTTGACAATGATATAGCCTTTTGTCAAGGGGTGCAAATAATTACTTGGATTGTGCTGTCCACTCGAAAATAAAAGCAATGACTTGTTTCTAAAATAGTTCCAGCGATTTTTATTGAAATTATTATGTCTGATGATACGAGAATAATTAGTTCACCATGATCATGATTACGAATGATCTCAGTGATGATATTTCATAAATCAAAACAATTAGAGCCTTTATCGTAAGCCAGGTATTTTACGAGAATTTTTTTTTTTTTTTCATGAATGGAAGTTGTGCATGCGGCCGCATTGCTATTGTGCAGTGGCTGGCGCTGGCGCAGCGCAGTGCATTTGGGATTTAGGAAGTTAGTCGGATGATCATGACGGTCACGAAGTACAAGATCGTACGTATTTGAGTTCTATCTTGGAACAGAATGAACTCGATTCTCAATATAAAAGTTCACGATTGAAGTTATGTTGCCTGGTGCCGACATTTTTGTAATCTACCATGAAAATTTGACGGGGGCGATTTTTTTAATTCATATTTTAAAAATCACCCTCGTTAACTTTCTGACGGAGGCTTTTTTTTAAGTCACGGGGGCGAATCGCCCGCCGCCCCCGTGTATTTTGAGCACTGCATAATGCCCTTCTGGCTCCAAACAGACGAGATGGGCTTTAACCTTGTGTTGAAGTGTATGAGCTAACATCCTTAAGGCTCTCAACAGAAGATATGAGGTTGCAATAATTATGTATAAGAAATATGTTTAACACTGGGGAAAATTTGTTTTACTGTAAAAGATAAGAGAACCATCACCTGTGATGTAGAACAAAAACATGTGAAATCAGGGCAGGGAAAGACCGAGACCCAACATATATATATACCGAAACAAAACCGGTAAAGGAAGGAAAATGACTGGAAAAGAAATAGTCGGGGGGGGGGGGGGAAGGAACAGAGAAAGAAAGACAGGCAGAGGAATGGACAAGCCAAAGATGATTACTGTAACACAGAGCTAAACAGGTTCCAAGAAGAGAGATAGTCCAGACTAACGAAGAAGGTCTGAAATGAAACAAGAAATATCTGAAAAGAGACAGTGACAAATAAACATATATGTAAATAAAAACCAAACAATTAAATATTCTGACTTACCTGCAAAGCCTTGATCAGGGTTCTTCTTCTTTTTCTTCCTCTCGAACCTCTCGGCTTCCTCAGCTGACATGTTTAACATCTTCACCCTTTCATAGTCTTCTCCTCGAGCTTCTGCTTGCTAGCAAGCAAACAAAACAAAACAAAGACTTGTATAAGTTTAATTTTTTTTCTTCTGAGGGGTTCAGACATGCACAATTTCAACAAACATACAATAATGAAAATACACAAAGGCATAAAACAAAATATTACATCATTACAAAACAAAAGTGATAAACACATTTAAACACAAATGTAAAAGTTATTAAAGGAAAAGAAAGGAGAAAAGGATGAGAAAAGATGACACGACTTTGCTCAATTGGTAAGAAATTACTGTCTTATCACAACTCATTTCATTTCAAGAGAGAACATAAGGTCGCTGGGGTGACAAAACCTCAAGTTTTGGTGGAAATTACTTTTTTGTGTTAATCTCCAGATATCAAGTAATGTCCTGTTCAAATTCTAGCTCTCTTACGGCATGTCAAAGGAAAGTCAATCCCTTTGCTTATAGTGCTTTGGCAGCCATGTTTTTTCGCTCTCCTGAACATGTTACATTTTTAGATACCATTTTTTGTCGCCCCAACTGCGATAAATGACCTTTACAATATTTCACCAAAGATTTAACATCACAGAGCGTTCTACCAGCCTTCAGTGATCACTACCCAGCAATAACAATATCTTACACTGACTAAAGTATGATAAAACTTTAACCCATTGTCTCTGAAATACTATTTTTTCACTGCTGTTCTATACTGGTAGTTCTTGTCAACTTTATTTTTTCTTTGTACAGTCTAGCCCTTCCATTTTGTTTTTCATCTTTCTCTCTCCCCTTTTCCCTATGTGTTATTTTTCTTCTTCCTCTCCCTTACACCCTTTGCTACTTATCTCTCTTATCCTCTTTGTCTGTTCCACTCTCTCCCCTTTTTCCTCTCCTCCGTAACACTTTTAAATTCTGTGTATGTCTCTCATATTATTTATGTTTTACCCATGGTCACTACAGATGTACGCTAATGTGTTGTAAAATGTATTTTGAATAAATGAAAATCCCATGTAAAATTTCCATTTTTATTTTTGAGATGGATGAATAAAATGAACTGAATTGAAATAGGAAGAGAGACACAAGGGTCACAGTAGTGATTGTAATTGCTTTTCCCATCCTACACACACGTGAAGCAAACTTTATGAAGTGACTATTCACCTTTCTCTGTTCTTCATCTTTCAGAATCCATTCATTCCTTCTCTTCTGTGCTTCATGGTTTGCAGGAAGTTTGTTTCTTCTGTCCTCCTCGACAAGCTCGACATGGTTCAGCTTCCTGGCTTCGTTCTGAGAAATGATATGCAAATCAATTCCATTTTTGGAACTCACTCATATTACAGAGAATCCACATTTTGTGGTTTAGCCCAATAACTTTTGAAGCAGAGCCCTAAATATCATACATGAGCAGAAAGAGCAACAAATCTCTACACATACTGTGCCCATTTTGGTTACCTCAGTATTTGTCGCTTGATACTAAAATTTTTTTTAAAGGAAAAAAAGGCCTACAATCCTTGAACCTTGAACCCTGAAGAAGTAATCCCTTTCGCAGCTCATTCTGGAAGCTAAACTGGGATGGGGTGCATGTGCAGTCAATGGCCGACAGTGACGTTGGAGGGTATTGCAATGCAATGGAAAGTTCAGAATTACTACTTCCATATGAATTGGCAGCTCTTTAACTTTTCAACATACTTTCAGTCCATTCATATTGATACACGGCTTTTTACCGATATATGAAAACTACAGCAATAGAAAAATACTGGTGGTGTTGCCAATTTGAAGATGATAAGTTGATCAAACAAGGCTTTGAATAGTTTTGGTCATGAATGGGTTAATAATCATGTGCACAAAATGTAAATTTTAACCTATGATTTAAGGTCATGAGATTTTTGTATGATAAAAGATGAAAAAAATAAATGACATAAAAAAAAAATGATGAAAAAAATAAATGACATAAATTTACAAAAATACTACCAGTACATCCATGCATAAACTAAAAATGCTATATACTATCACTATATTACATGAATTAAAACTGCTTTAAAGAAATTGCTCACTCTCTTAAGATGAAGGTTCTTGAGTCTGTTCATTCTATCCATCTTCTTCTGTGCTTCTGATTTGACCCCTGACCCTGATGCTGACCCCTCAGGAAGGTCAGGCGTGCTGGAAGAACAGGATGGAACATCCTTTGTCTACAGCGAGAGAGAGAGAGAGAGAGAGAGAGAGAGAGAGAGAGAGAGAGAGAGAGAGAATAATGAAAATGGCTGTTATATTGGGTTGCTATTCTTGATAAGAATACTGCATGTTTTGGATTCGTAGCACATTTTTGTTTCAGTAAAACTTGAACCTTGAAGGACTGTAAACGTGGAATATTTCGCGGCGTGGAAATTTTTCGCACAATTCGAGCGGCACAACACTTGTGTGAAAACAAGACCCTGCAAAATACTTAATTTTGCACATGAATACAGTTTTCCTAACACTCTGCAAAATTAAAAATGTGTGATTGTGTTCAACTTCGATAAGCGTGAAAAATTAATCACATGAAAATTTCAATTTTTATAGTACTCTCCCAAAAAGCATAGACACGGTCCTGGAGAGGGTTGTGCTGTGTCATGTACTCCGGGTGAGGTGGTGCCTTTATGGTGGAATCCTCACACTCTACAGAGAAAAATCTTGACGATCAAATCATTCCACTCCGAAATTCTAATAAACTTACATGTACATCATATTGGATTCGAATTGCATAATCATTCAAAGAATCCAAGAGGAAAAATACTGCTCTTCCACATGAATTATATGGTTTTAATAATTCAAAGTTGTCTTGACAGTAAAATGGGTTTAACCAAAACATGTGACTAGTGGTCGTAAATAAATGCTCAACAGCACGTTCCACGAGGGACAAGCAGTAATGATTATAACACCAACACCAACACTGTACATGAAATCATGAATTTCCTGATCCCTGGGTGCTGGTGTTGGTGAAAGGGGAAATTACATGTAAATCGTCAAGACTAATTGTGATACTGATACTGTAACTAACGTTCAGCAGACGACATTCAACACGACTGCACAACACCGACTAACAACAGTAACACGTTAGGTCTACCGGAAAAAAAGTCATATTTTGCGAAGTCAATACCAACACCAGCCTAATTTCAAGTTCAGTGTTGAGGCTGGTGTTGGTGTTCTCACAACACCAACACCAGCCTCCAACCAAGCTATTCACCAGGATTTTCTTTACACATGGTGGAGATGTAACGTTCGGCATGGAGGAAAAATTTACCCAAGGTACAGATAACGGAACACATGGCTTTGTTTTGGTTGGGTTCTTTTTGTGCATAGAAAAAGTGTCATTATACACTTTCATGCTTAAATTCAAACATGGTGGCATTTCCCCTTCTAAATTTACCCATGGTGGCAAAGTGTTTTGAAAATTTACACATGGTGGCCTCACCATGTGTAAAAGCCCCGGTGAGAACCAGGGGCATGTTTCATGAAATCAACTCCATGACAATCATATCTCTTGTCGATGATCTACGGAGATGTCATAGACCTGACAAAGTGTTCCACGAAAGCTTAACATCTCACAAATTCAAGATATCGATACTACCAGCTGAAAAAGATAGCCTTGATTATAATCCACTGGATTTATCATCAATCATTCCAACACAATTTAGACTCAACTTTGCTCTAATTGTTGGAAAAGTATAGAAAACATCAATGGGATTTGATAAACATAATACAAACATTGCATTCACGTGAAGAACTACATTAATTGTGACATCTGAAAATTTCTAAAATTAATAAACGAAAAGCTGCTATTGCGCTTTGCGAATTTACATGTAGATTTGTAATTAAGAGGACACCGTGATTGACAAATTATTGAAAGCAGACCCATACTGGATTGGGATATTCTTCGATCGAAATTTTGACATTAAATCATTAACAAATACATTATAAGATTTCAATATATATTGTAATTGCAAAAAAGGGAAATATGGAAGAAGTTCATACGTGCTGAACTGTCATCGTACGTTACGGGCCTGTAAATACAGACTGCTCCGTTTTCTATGGGAAACTGATGGGAGGCCAATATTCATCACAATTACTTGCTGGAGGGTTAAAACATCGCTAAGAGTAAGACTAAAAGTAAAAAGATGTTTAATCTGAGGAGCGACAAGTCATTTATCAGGGAAGTTGTCGCTGGCCTTGGCAAAGACGGCTTTGCCTTTGACTTTGTGAAAAACTTAGCAGACAAGATGACCGACAACTTCGAGATGTCGCTGATCTTGTAGTTATGACGGTTTCATGAAACGCGCCCCATACCTCTAACACCAAACTTGAAATCACCCAATCAGTCACACATGCATGCAATGGTTTCCTCATTCCCCTCCATTCACTTTTGTACACAAGTCACAAGTGCACGCATACAATTACAAACGAACGAGTGGTTTTCTAAACCACGATATAGCCGATTTACCATAATAAATGGGCATGAAGAAATAGGGTTTCAGGTTGAATTAAAATCAAGATAATAAAATATCAACAAAAATTAAACATTCATTGAATCAAGCATTCTTTTTTTCTTGAAAACAGAAACTGAACTTACTTGGACATGACCACTGGTAGCTGCCATTTTGCAAATTATTATCCTCGTTCACATAAATTTTGTCGAAATATTTTATAATGAAATATTTACCCACCGCATGAATTTTCAAAGAATAGAATTAACCTTAAAAGTTAAAATCATATATTTTAAAGGAAAATTAGGTATGTAATTTGGCAAAACTATTCTTAATTCTTTCATATTTGTAACAATACAGTGTGAATGCGAAGACATCTATCGCGAAGATTATGTGAAAGGTGACACTGACAGCCTACAAAAATTACAGACTTCCTTCGCTTCTATTTTCTGCCTGTGCTTTTGTGATCTTTTTTAGTTTTTACCATCTCCTTGACTTTGTGTTTGGTAAGTTTTGAATGGCCATATCGTGGTTTACATGGTTTAGGAAACCACTCGTTCATTTGACGCATGCACTTACATGTACTTGCAAAGAGAATGGAGGTGGAAACAAATGCGTGTAACTGAATAAAGCGCTGCTGTACATAGTGAACGGTGGTTTCCTATTTCACGATAATCATGATGCCCTTTGAATAACACTTAGATCTAAATGTAGATACTGTAAAATATTTTTGAATTTGATTCAATCCAATTAAGAGAGTGAGAGTCACGTCAGAGTAACTGTTAACTCAACTGTTATCTAGTGTTAACGTTAGAGAGACAAGATTCCTGGTCATCATGGTCATGATTCTTGAAACTGAAAGTAAAAGAAAACAAAAAAATTTGTTGTAGAATTAATACGCGTTTCAATTGGATGTCCATGAACTTAGACCTATGACGGTTTCGTGAAATGCAGCCCTGGAAACTAACTTCCAAGTTTGATATGAGCATTATAGTTTAACATAATTTGTGAAGAATAATCCATACAAGTATTCAAAAATGTTCTTTAATTGATCAGAGACCCTACCTTGCTATGGATCCCCACGCTTGATGAATTTCCATTTGAATAGAATGACCTCTGACCTTATCAGTTTATCCACATCCGTTCATCATCATCATCTGATATACGGGAGTGAGGTAGTCCTGTAGTCTCCCGGTCGTTGCGAAAAAGAAACAAATAGTTCGTACACTGTAGCTATTCATAACTTTAGCGGCTTGCGGTATGCGTAGATGTCAGGTAATATGGAAATGTCTATTGCACCAAAGGTTATCAAGGCCGGTCTTAAAGGTTTCGGTACTGGAAACTGTGACAAGAGATGCTGGCAATTTATTCCAAGACTCAATGACCCGTTTACTGAAGAAACAACTTCTGACATTTAGCTTGCAGTGGGTATTGAAAAGCTTCAGTGAATGTCCACGTGTAAATTGGTACTTTGATTTTTCGAAAAAATGTTCGGGTGTATTCTGTCAATACCATGTAGAATTTTGTACACCTGAATCATGTTGCCCCTCTCACGTCGATAGCGAAGAGAGAATAAGTTCAGTTTCTTAAGCCTTTCGACATATGGTAACAAGCTCATGCCAGGTACCATTCTAGTAGCTCTTCGCTGTACAGCCTCGATTTTGCGATCGTCTGTTACATATCGAGGGTTCCATGATACCGTGCAGTATTCCAGATGTGGACGTACCAAGGTTTTGTACAAGGGTATGAAGACATCTTGGTTGGTATTGGCAAATGCTCGTTTGATGATTCCCAACATCTGGTTTGCCTTTTGTATCATAGCAGCAATATGTTTCCTAAAGGCTAAATCCCTATCAACTAATATTCCCAAGTCTCTTTCAATCTCGACATTCTTAGTCTACGCTACAGGCGAAAGAGTGGTGCACGATGCTGTTTCTATTGAGCACTTTATGCTAGCTGCCGCTTTTCCTACGGAAAGCAGCCAAGAGCAAGGCTTGTTGAATACTTCGAATTTTATGTGGTATAATAAGAAATCAGCTGATGCAATGAATTTTGGGGGGCTTAAATTTAGCATACATGTAAGTAGAAAATTACCAAATTTGGATGAATGATATGGCTCTTAGATCAGCTGTCAGTAGATTGATAATATCTTGTAGTGCCATCTTTCCTGCTCTCCTTCCTACCCCTATTTTTTAATTCACATGCTCTTTTATTCCTGCAGGACCTGAAATGAATCCTCAAACTTCAACCACACAATCAGTGCCACCCCTGGTCCCCATCACCTCGGGCTCTGCTGTGCAAGGGGCTGGGGGAGGAGCTCCAAAACCAGCAGTACCATGCAAGACACTCCAGGAAACTATCAAGGCCATTGAAACTCAAATTGGTGTAAGTCTGTGTTGTTAGATCGATTTTGGTCCATTCTCTTGACTTTCTAATATTCCACATACCTGTTTGCTTGGTAATATCATTTTGGATAGATTAAAGAGAAACAGATTTACAGACCAACAATGAGTTGTAGGTAGTTTATCAGGGTCACCATGTATTCATCAAAAGAACAAAAGTCTTGAAAGGTTTTGTTAGCTGTGCTACATGTATTAAAAGCGCTCTTTAGTTTTTGACATTTTGATCAATATGCTATGAACATCTTCAAAGTGGTGTCGATCAGGTTTTCGTCCTTAGTGATCAAAACGCTGAGAACTGAAGAGCTCCTAGCAGAGCTTCCAGCCTTTTCACGGCTTTTATTTCTTTGAAAGAATACATGATGTAACCCTGAAAAAAGTTTCTTCACCACGAGAAGTGGCACTGATTCTTAACTCATTACCAGATTATCTGCTTTGCCTGACCTTATAAAATATTATACGAGTGAAGCATTGAAAGAATATAAAGAATTAACCAACAAGTATTGCAATTGTTAGAGGTATGAAGTGATTTTATGAAATCGTGGAAGAGTCTTGAGTTATTTTCTTGTGCTATTTCATTTTTCCAATCATGTGTATTTTATTGATGAAATAACACAAATGATGTTATGATTGGTTCTTTTATATATATGGATTTTTGTTTTTATTTAGAAAATATGCTTTGTCATAATTTTTTCATGAATTATTTCATGCAGATAATGGAGAAGTTAGGTGCGTTGACAGCGAAGCAAGAGGGTGACTTGACGAAACTCAGAGAACTTCATCAAAAGGCTCTACAGGAGCAGGAGAGGGTAAGGCAGTGCAAAAAAAAAATAAGGGAGGGGGGGTGATTTGCCTTGGAAAGCTGTATAGTAGCTCCAGAAAAGTTGGTGATCATTATGTTGATTGAGAGAGAGTAAGAGAAGGGCCTTGACTTTGTATTAACCCATTCATGACAGAGGTCCACATTTTGTGGTTTGGCCTAATATCTTTTGATGCAAAGCCCTAAAAATCATACCAAATACATGAGCAGAAAGAGCAAAAAATTCTACACAAACTTTGGTTGCGTCAATATTCGTTGTTTGATGCTGAAAATTTTTTAAAGGAAAATAAGCATTAAAATACTTAAATTGGCAATGTGATAGAAAGTCTAAAATCACCGTTTTCCCCTGCAAATTGGCAACTTTTTGACTTCTCATCATAATTTCTGTCAATTTATATTCATTTCAGATACATAACGTTTTATAAGAAAAACGTAGCAATAAAATAAAAATGTTGGTGTTGCCAATTTGAAGAATAAAAGCTGATCAAATTAGGCTTTAGATAATTCTTGTCACGAATGGGTTAAAGGCATATTATAGTCACAATATATTGGGCTCTGAGATGTTTACTGACTCCCCTTGCTTCTACTTCAAAAGCGTACTGTATCTCTTGGTATTGAGTTATACATCAGCGAAAAAGGTCAGCAAACTTTCTCAACTTTTGGGCGAGTAAAAAAAATATTTTTGGCAATTTTCGGTGCTGTGTGTGTGTTCCATATTGGCTGTGTTTAACACTTCGCCAGAGCACTGTTGACCACGCTAAATCCTGAAGACTCAGCAGTATAATATCCCTTTAAAAAATATGAGTTAAGGCCCTTTCCTTTATCAAACGATTACTAGTATTAGACATCAAGAGAGAGAGAGAAAAAAAAATATGAAAGAATACAAATCACCTGATGAAATCTCACTTTTACATATCCAAATGCAAATCGAAAACAAAGCTTTAAAACTAGAAATATGTACGCAATTGGTTAACCCATTCGTGACAGGAATTATTTAAAGCCTAATTTGATCAGCTTTTATTCTTCAAATTGGCAACACCAACATTTAATAATAATAATGAACAGTTTTTGTATAGCGCATAACACATTACGTCTGTATGTCCCTATGCGCTCTAAGAGAGAGAAAAAGAAAAGGAAAGACATGACTGAAAGATAGGTAACTGAATTTACTTTGTTAGGCTACTTAGATATGTTTTGAATAAGTGTGTTTTAAGTGCAGATTTAAACTTCTCTATCGTGTCGATGTTTCTAAGAGAGTTTGGGAGGCTATTCCATAAAACTGATGCAGCATGAGCAAATGAACGTTCGCCATATGTTTTTGTTTGAATTGGAGGTATGATAAACAGATTCTGTGTGCATGATCGGAGCTGTCTTGTTGGTTTGTATACAGTGAGTAGATCATTCAAATACGATGGAGCTAGTCCATGAAAACATTCGAAAGCTAGTAACAAAATCTTGAACTGGATTCGAAACTGGACTGGTAACCAATGTAAATTGCGTAAGACAGGAGATATTGAATCATGTTTTCTAGTGCGAGTGACTAGTCGAGCTGCTGAGTTTTGGATGATCTGTAGTCTTTGAATGAGGCGCTGGGGTAGGTGAATAAGGAGGCTGTTACAAAAATCAAAATGGCACATGACAAAGGCATGAACCAAACGCTCAGTTGTTCTTCTGTCAATGAATTCCCGAATTTTACCAATTTTGTGTAAGGCATATGAAGCAGAGCGGCATTTTTGTGCGACAAATTGTTCAAAAGTGAGCTTATTGTCGAAGCAGACGCCAAGATTTCTGCAAGTTTTGGCAGCAGCAATTTGCGTTCCATGTAGGTTCAAATGCAGCAGTGGTGTTGATTGTTTAAATCGAGATGAAACATGAAGGAACTCTGTCTTACTGCAATTCAACTTAAGACAATTCAATTGAGACCATTCTTTGATTGCCTTGACACAATTGGTTATCTGGGAGATTGAAGAGTCAAGGTTTGTCTGTTTGAATGTTAGGTACAATTGAGTATCATCAGCATAAAACATCTTATAACAGCTTCAAGAGGAGAAGTATAAAGTGTAAACAGAATCGGACCGAGTACAGATCCTTGCGGTACTCCCTTGGTCAGTATTTGTGTTGAAGAACGATCGTTTCCAATGACTACATTATGGGTACGTCTTTGCAAGTACGAAGTTAACCAATTAAGTGCTTTACCGCAGATTCCAAATCTAAGTGATAAACGTTTAAGGAGAATGTTATGATCAATTGTATCGAATGCAGAGGAAAAATCTAGTAAAACCAAAATAACCTCTTCTCCTTTGTCAAGTGACATAAGAATATCATTAGTTACCTTCAAAAGGGCGGTCTCAACGCTATGAAATGATCGATATCCAGACTGGTACTTGGCATGAAGATTGGATTCTTCGACATAATTTTGTAACTGGAGTGCTGCCATTTTTTCTAGAATTTTCGAAAAGAATTTGAGGTTTGCAATTGGGCGATAATTCTTTAAATCGTTGTGGTCCAAAGATGAACCTTTAAACTTTGGTAGAATATGAGCACACTTGAACTTGTCTGGAAAATAGCCATCAATAAAGGAATCATTAATAATACTTGTCATGGTGGGAACTAATTCATTAAGAAACTTCTTCATGAATGGAGTGGGAATAGGATCAAGGTTACATGTTGTTGAAGAAGATTCTTTAATCACTCTCAGGACCTCACTTCCCGACACAGGCAAGAATTGATCAAATGAGAAGGTTGTTGCTTGCTCACCAGGAATATGTACACTATGACATACTGTTGATTGTAATTCTGAAGTAATATTGTCAACCTTTTCTGCAAAACAGCTAAGAAACCGTTCGGGAAGTGGGACCCCAGAGTCGTTGATAGTTGGAAGTGTGTTAAAGGAATTTGGCTTTAGAAGCTGATTAACTTTCCTAAACAGCTCACGTGAACTACAATCTTGTAGTTGATCCCTATGATAGATCCTTTGTGCAGACTTGAGTTGATTATTGTAGTGATGACAGGCTTTTCTGAAAATCTGACGGTCAATTTCCAGTCCTTTAGGAGAAAAAGCCTTGCGTTCCAGAGCACGGAGTTCTCGTTTGCTTTGGCGGAGTTCGTCAGAGAACCAGGGTGAATTTGGACGGCATTCGACTGTTCGTGTAACTTCTGGAGCATGTTTGTCGAGAAGAGCTGATAAGACAGAGTCATACTGGTCAATGCGAGCATCTATATCATCACATGGAGATGAAAATAATTCTGATTGTATAATGTCTCGGCAAAACTCTTCAACATCTATGGCATGCAGTTTCCTACTCTTGATCTGAAATTCCATTGGCGCAGGCTTAACAATGTCCAAGGAACATGTAATTGCCACATGATCAGATGGAAGGTAACTTGTAGAGTTGACATCGTTGACAAAACAAGCATCCGCACGAGTTAGGATGAGATCAAGAGTATGACCCTCCTTATGTGTAGGAAAGAGTACATGCTGTTGAAGATTAAGTGAGGATATCAAGTTTAAGAAGCGGGTGGAATTCAAATTACTTCTTAGTTCAATATGAAAGTTGAAGTCCCCTACTATCATCAATCGATGTGGAGTCAGCACCAATTGCTCTAAGAGTGTTGAGAATTCTTCGAAGAATATCAGATCCGTTGTCTCTCCTTTCGCTGTTCGCTGAGGTCTGTAGATAACGATGAGGCGAACAGGAACTTGTTGATGAGATGTCAAAAGTACATCTATATGTTCAAAAGAAATAAAGTCTGCATGAGATTCATAAACTTTGACTTTGATTGTCTTATTTATGGAAATACCGACACCACCTCCAGCGCGTCCAAGACGGGGCTTGTGATGCCAGTCATAGTTCTTGAGAACAGATGATAGTCGTGCCATGGGGAAGTTATCGCGTTCATCGCCAGTAAACCAGGTCTCTGTCACTGCTGCAATGTCAATATGTTCATCAATGATAAGGTCACATAACATATGAGCCTTATTCTTCAAGGATCTGGCATTCCATAGAGCAAATCTAACACAATCCTTGTTGACTGTAGCAGGCAAGGAGACCTGTTGCTCTTGTTGTTTTTGGCGACGTCGACACCTTCCACCTCTTCGACTCCGCTTTGTTCGTCGACGACATATTCCAAGATGATTAATAGTTGACCAAAGGGGCCTTGTCACTCTGAGCTGTTTAGAATTGAGACTATAGAGTGTACCAACATCATATCTCATAATATTATTAGAGAGATCATTGCTACTACTAGACATACTTCTTTCACAGCTAGACCTACAGATTTCAGTATGAGGATCATTGTCAGCATTTGTAGGCCCAGGATTAGGTTGGATGTCTCCACATTGAATCAATTGTAATTGAAAGGTACACGAACAGGCATTTGTGGGATAATACAATATTCTTTTCCCAGCATATTTAACAATATAGGAAGAGTACTCATTATAGATATGTGTGAACATATATAGGTTTACATGCACTTCAGTTCTATCTTGTACATTAGATGTATAAGAAAATGAAGAAATCAGACATACAATCATGGATACACAGAACGTGTATGTGAATGTATAAATAAAGGCCATTATGCAATAGTTTTGCTGTTAGCAAACAGAACATTCACAAAATCAGAGAATGGCTCGTACAAGATACACTATTCTTTCAAGGTAACACAGCTGGCTGAACACTGAATTGCATTCACAAAATTGAATAGGCCTTGGACATGTACAACATAATACAGTAGTTACATCTCTCACTGCACATGAATAATAGAAGCATTAGCTGTGTATGTGTGAGTGGGCTTAAGATGGCCACTGCTTCTACTTACAGTGAGAAGAAATTCAAAATGAAGTTCAAGTAGTAAGACAAAATCACAACACATTATTTGATGAAACCAGTCCAGTAGAATCAGTAAGAGATAATGAGCAATCTGGTACCAAAATTAATGCTTAAAGTAAACTCAGTACACGAAAATCAACAGTAAAGAGGAGAGAGCTGGAGCAACTGTCACGCGCTCCAGCAAGCTCCAGAAAAAAAAAAAAAAAAAAAAAAAAAAAAAAAAAAAAAAAAAATTGTATTTTATTGCTACATTTTTCTTATAAAACGTCATGTATCTGAAATGAATATAAATTGACAGAAATTATGATGAGAAGTCAAAAAGTTGCCAATTTGCAGGGGAAAACAGTGTTTTTAAACTTTCTATCACATTGCCAATTTAAGGATTTTAATGCTTATTTTCCTTTTTAGAAATTTCAGCATCAAACAATGAATATTGACACAACCAAAATGGGCACAGTTTGTGTAGAATTTTTTGCTCTTTCTGCTCATGTATTTGGTATGATTTTTAGGGCTTTGCATCAAAAGATATTAGGCCAAACCACAAAATGTGGACCTCTGTCACGAATGGGTTAACTCATAGTTCTTCACCATATTTTGAACATGAAGTATAATTGAAAAGTGTCAAGAAATATTTTGGCTTTCATTCTTTCTCTCATTAGGTGAAATTTCTCTGATGGGAGTTAACTTGACTTCGAACAAAGAATGAAATTTTCTTGGAGGGATATATTGCAAGTATTTTTTATTGTAGTGATGAATGTAATAATATGCAAGTTCAGTTTTCTACGGAGCAGGATAAGATGCGGAGTAGACTTTTTCTTTGTGTGCACAGCTCCGAGTTGAGAAGATGCACGTCAGCGTGACTCCCATACACCAGCAACCCAACTCGGCTACACAGGCCATCAAGTCTATAGCATCCAGCAGTAACAACAATAGTAATGTTCAGGTATCTATTACAACAAGCATTCCAGGAAAAAAAAAAATCTGTAACAATAATCATGTTGAAATAAACTCTATATATTAAACATTATCCTGATTTATAATGAAGGAGATGGATTGCATTGAAAATTTATCCACAAGTTTTGAGCAATTCTGTAAAGATATTATTTCATGAATAGCAGTTTGTCATTTATTGACTCTTACTTGTCAGCTTCTGCAAAATTGCAGTCCAAAATAGAATCTAAACCAAGAAATTTATAATAGCAATAGGCACCTTATGAAATATTCCAGTCACAATCGTCATGAGATATGCCATAGACAATGCAATGTATACTTTGATTATTTAGATTTTAAGTAATAATTTGAATTTTGGTATACTCAGTTGCCATCACACAGAGTTCTGCAGTCATAGAAAGGTGAAAATTAATTTAGCCAAGTACAATTTTACGCAGTTAATGAACAAGCCAGATGACTTATTTGCAGAGCCAGCTCAGTTAACGAGTCGTTGCTTGTTGGTAAAGGTGTCGATGTCTAGTGGATGCGTCCCTGGACTGTGGATCTCATGGTTTGACTCCCGCTACGGCACTAATGTCTTTTGGCAAGATATTAATCTACTTTGCCACTCTCCACCCAGGAGCAAATGGGTACCTGTCGGGATTGCCAAAAGTCCATGTGACTGCTAATGCCATTGCCCTACATGTATGCATGTAAACAGGGCAAAATGGTAGGGATGCTCCCTAAGGAGTCAAGATGGTGCACACTTGTGTGTGGGTTGGCAATCCAGTGATCGGGGTAATAATAATGGTGACATTGTGAAGCGTTGCAGCATGTAGAAGTATTCATGTAATGCACTATATAAATGTAAATGTAACATACTATTATTGTAACAAATATAATCATTGTCACTTTCTCTGTGTTTCAGCTTGGAGCTAGTGGTAGTAGTACCGGCTCTCATTCCTTGCACCATTCCTCATCTAGCATCCGTGATACGCCAAGAGAATCTCCCATCTCGATGTCTATAGGAGCTGATATAGGTGGAGATGCATCGAAGGTAGATACAAAATGTTAATGACCTTGTTTTTCTCTTGCCAGCGTAGCAAGAGCGAGATATAGGCGCTGCTTTTCCGATGGCAGCGTCAACATTTTAAGAAATACTCTCATCTCAAAAGTATTTGTTCTAATTCCATGAAACCTGTCCACATGAGTTATTGAATAACACAAATCGTATGGAACGAATTTCAGGTCCCAGAGTCAAGGTCAAAGGTCATTTGAGTTGAATTAACTTGGATTAAGTTTTAAGAACTTAATTGCAAAGTTAAGTTTTTGAATTTTTCACCCTCATTTCAGAAGTACTTGTTCTAATTCCATGAAACTCGCCGACAAGGGTTATCAAGTAACACAAATCGTGTGGAACGAATTTCAGGACACAAAGTCAAGGTCAAAAGTCATTTTAGTTCAGTTGCCATGAAATGTGTTGCAAAAACTTTTCCTAAGATTAAAGAGTAATTCATTCAAATTTCATGAAGCCTTTTCAAAGGGGTTTTCAAGTATAACAAATCATTTGGAACAAATTTCAAGTCACAAAGTCAAGGTCACTCTTCATGTGCTGCAACCACAATTTTCACCTAATAAGAATGCTGCTACGGCAATTTGCGTAATGCAGGCAAGATGCCAAGGGCGTTTCATTTGTTAAAGGTATAAACCTGAATTCTGGTCATGTCATTCAAAGTTGAAAGAAAATTTTTGGGAAAGGTTGATAAATTACTGAGTATGACATATCTGTAAAAAATGTATTTCATTTGGAATGTTTTTGTATCATTTCTGTTTTTTGTATCTTTTAGATTATTCTGTAGTATAATTTTTTTTCTTAACTGAAGTTCTTCTTTTTACTTTCTTTCTTCTGTTAGATCCTAAACAAGAAGAAGATCCAAGATCTTGTAAGAGAGGTTGATCCAAACACACAGCTGGATGAAGATGTAGAAGAGGTATGAAGTCTCATTTTAAACATCTATCCATTGAAGCAATAGCCATGAAGGCTTTTTAAAGCTTCAAAAGAAAAATGTTACAGTTTTGACAGTTTGTATATTATTTGATGTTTGTAATGCAGGGAGATTTTTCAGTGATAATGTATGCATTTGCTATCTTTGTGAATGCGGTTTTAAACTAATGTAATCAGCATCCTGCAAATATTTTACAAGACTTCTGAATCCTTGTGCATGTTTAGCGAAATTTTGAAGCCTAAAATACAAATGCTGGACTTTGCCATTATTTTCTATTCACATCCTTTGCTAATCGTTCATGAACCCTATGAAAACTGACCTTAAAGAGGTTCCACTGTACATTACATGTTTGTCAAGTCCCCTCTTGACTTCCTCCATCACTCAGCTTATAATTCAAGTATATTTCCTTTCAGATGCTTCTTCAAATAGCTGATGACTTCATAGAGAACATAGTTACAGCAGGCTGTCAGTTGGCTAAGCATAGAAAGTCTTCAACTTTAGAGGTCAAAGACATCCTTATGCATCTAGGTGAGTTCTTCTTTCACTCTACTTCTTGAATTCTCTAGGTTGTCATATTGTATTAAACAAACAGAAATTTGGGAAATTGTTAAAGGCTGGTTTTCACTGGGCACGCGAGTGATTCGCAAAGGATGCGATGTCAGTTGTTCATGGGATGCTGGAAATGTTTACAAGAAATTACAAACTAAAAACGACAATCAACGATGCTTCTGAATCCCCAGTGCATTTTTGGTGCCTAAAATACGAATTTTGGATTTTGCCATTTTTTTAGACATGGCTCACCGTACCGTACTGTATGTATTGGCGTAGATGTATTGGAGGCAGATAACTTTTTTTAAAAACTAAAACAAAACAGTCCTCTTATTTATTGTCTCTGAGACCAAAAATAATAAATCGCGGTTTGCGTCTTTCTTTTTACAAATCTGAACCACTTGTAAAAATTAATAAGATTTTCAAGCACAAGCATTCTTCTTGTCTTGTGAAATGTAACATCTTGGGGAGACTGACAGTAATACCAAGTTACAATGAGTTTCTTTAATTTTGTTCTTTATAATGGGATTCAGTTTCATTACCGGTGATTGTGTTTTACTTTTGTTTTTCAGAGAGGAATTGGAATATGTGGATACCGGGCTACACACCAGAGGAACCACCTAAAGCTCACAAAAGACCAGCATCTACGGAAGCTCATAAACAAAGGATGGCTCTCATAAGGAAAACCCTCAAGAAATGAGCTTCTTTTTACTGTGATAAATTCGTCAGAACGATGGACAATGACTTTATGACAAATGATTGTCGCTGTGGACAGCACCGACAATTCACCTTCAAAATCAGCCTTCCTGATAAAGGGCCCTTTCAAATACGAAAAGGGAAACCACAGGCCTTTTTAAGCGCATTTTATAACATGCATGTAAATGAGTGTGCAACATTTTAAGCACTGTCCTTTGTTGCATCATTGCCATGCATGTTCACAAAATATGTACTTAAAAACCCCACTTTTTCTCTCATATGTGCGCGAGCCATAAGTCTGTCTGCAAAGTTGTAATTTTCCACGTGGTGATATGTCATTTAATCCAGTGGCCAAAGCATTTGGACAAACATCGCTTTGACGGCAGGAAACCCTGCAACATTTGTAATTGTAAGAGAATGGACTCTGTTGTAAAGCTCATGCATGTGGAATTTGATGGCAGAAGGGAGACTATGGCAATGGTACTGTTACTTCTGTGAGACAGACTGCAAGAAATATCCAGAGAATTAACCTTGATGGTCCTAAGATTAGCTTTATATGCAGAAGGTACTACATGTATCACTGTGAGCAGTGCCAAGAGAATTGACATCTTTTTCTGTCATGTACATCAACTCTAGTGGCAGAGGGATAGCCTGTAACAGCCTTATTTTGCTTCTGCATGTGAGAGTGCAGCAACTGCCGTACTGTATTTTGGTAAATATTAAGTTTGCTGATTAAAGATAAATTGAGTTATGGTCATGCAATTAAAGTGTGAAAGAAATTGAAAACAAATGGGAAAGGTTGATTAAGTACATGTAGTAACTAGAAATCTGTGAATACTGTGAGATTTTAAAATCATCATCATGATATAAAGAAATAAACTCTATCTTGTTGATAAATATATGCACTGCACACAGACATTTGAAGGTGTTTTTCATCATGTTTCGAATACAAAGGAATTTGAAGGTTCCTCCAAACTGACATAAAAAGAATGAAAAAGCTCACAAAATATCCTTCAATTCCTCCCAGAACTCGAGCTTCACTTTATTAGCTGGGCTGTAATATGAGAACCAAACTTCATACATTGCATATTGTCTTTGAAAGCCAGGACATCTGTATGAAATGATACATGAAGTACAAATGAGTTGGTGCCTGGTTCTCAGCTGCAGACAACACACGTTTATTTGTTGCATTGGGCAGCACCTCATTCATATAACAAATCGTGTTTTACTGTCAGTTTAAGTACAGTGTATACCAATCATCTGAAAAAATGGTATGTGTGCAGCTGGTACATGTATGTGTGAAATAAGCCCCCCCCCCCCCCCCCCCCCATACATGAAGTACAAATGAGTTGGTGCCTGGTTCTCAGCTGCAGACAGCACATGTTTATTTGTTGCATTGGGCAGCACCTCGTTCATGTAACAAATCATGTTTTACAATCAGTGTATACCAATCATCTGAAAAAATGGTATGTGTGCAGCTGGTATGTGTGAAATAAGCCCCCCATTTCACGCAGTATTCTGGAACCGGTAAACGGTTAGGGATCGTGAAGAAAATAAAGGATAGCATGAGACCCCTCAATTAGGGAGCTCATGGAATGGAATGGCTGTTTGATTCTGTAAACACTTCTAATTCATGTCGGCTCAGTTGAGTACGTCAACTACTCTGCCTCACAAGTCACTATTAAGTTAATCGAGAGTATATTTGAACTTGCAATATCTCTTTATAGAAGTGATATTTTAAGCTTCTAGTGACACAGTCTCACTTAATCCCTACCACACAGCTGCAAGTCGGGTTTCATGAACTGCATCCTGATTTTTTTTAAAAAGAAAATCTGAAATTCAGGGCAACCTGAAATTCCATTTGTTCAAACTAAGCAGGTACTAGGTTTGAAGACAGACATTCTTTTTTTTTTTTTTTTTTTTTCTTTTTTTTTTTCTTAAAAGCGCCTTGAGCATTTAATCAAAATGGAAAAGACGCTATATAAATCCTATGTATTATTATTATTTAAAAAAAATAACCAAGTTGTCGTGTTGACTGTACATGCAAATAGATTATTAGTATCTTTTTTGTAGATAAACTTGATATAAATACATGTACCAACTGTGACTTAGTTTGTCCTTTTGTTCTTGTTTATTTTTGCCGCTTTCTTTTTGAAATATGCGATCTCATGTGTTAATACTTTGGGGGTCACATCTAGCCATTAACCCATTGACTGCTGAATTCTCACTTCCCATCGTAAGCAACGGGGTATATCACGGCGGCCTACAAGTTTTCTTTGTTCTGTCTACATTGTAGCTGTGTTAGTTTCGTCATTAAGGGCTAGAATAGAACAGGCAGAGAAGAGCTAGCAGGCTGCAGTGATTGAGAGCTAGATCATACCTGGGCCCTTTGTAACGATTTGCAAACGATTCAAATCAATTGTAACTATGAGACTGATCTCAACTATCATGTACTTAAAGGCATTGGCTAACTTTGTGAGTAGCTGATTTAAAAAATTCTCAAACTAAGATGAAACATGTGTATGAGTACTTGTATTTGTACTCAAAAACCCTGAAATCAACCATAATTTGGAATGAAAAAGTGTAAGTAAGATGCACACGGAGATTTTATTATCCTTCGTCTCACCAGACACTCACTAAGAGGACCACTTTGCTTGAATTTGAAAATGCCGTTATGTGCCTCCCGCCGCGTGATTTGCCAATACACACAGTACAGTAAGGTGAGTCATATGCGCATGCGCACTCCTTATGTCTATTCTGTGCAACCGACCCTCGTATATTTTTCAAACATTGGTTCACATTTTTTATATTTAAAATCACTTCCTGTGGATATTATACTTTGAAACTTTCAGACTGGTATTTTTACACTATAACCCTTATGTTTATCCCATTTTCAAGTGACAAAACGAGATTGTTAAAAATCATAACATTGTTAACCAATGTCTTTAAGAAACAGTTGAGATCAATCTCAAAGTTGCGATCGATTTGAATCAATCGCAACTCTTTCTGAGACGGGGGCCCTGATCTCTTCATGAAAACAGAAAGAGAATGAAATGATAGAAAACTGAATAATTGCATAAGAGAAGAGTTAGTTGGAAAAAGAGAATTGGAGGGAGAAAGAGAGTTGGAGAGAGAAATGGTAAAGAGAGGGATGAAGAGAAAGAAGAAAAGAGAGAGAGAGAACTGCAAGTGATTGCTCACAGCATGGACCCTAGTAGAGATGGACTAATAATGGGAGCCTTTCTTTGATCTTATCATGACCGCTGCCACCTGGAAATGTGAATGTTGATAAGCAAATTAATTTGTCGCGACAATGTTGCTTACGTAATAATGAATCGTCACAAACAAAACAACTTTTAACTTTCTTCGAATACCTTTCGCTGAAGTGTCATTTCAGGAAATGTACCGTGATTTAAGACCAGTTAGAAGAGCAGTGAACCCCACACCATGACAGTTTGTATGATATGAGATTGATTATTACAGAAGTGGACACTTTTGGACATGCATCTGACCTAGCCTAACTTTGAAAAATACATATCCTCTACGGTTTTATGACCTCATATTCCTGGAAATCAATCGGATACGGTTTCTAAATGAAGTTTAAGATCATTGTGTTAGGGCAAAATTTACGGGTCTCTCTTGCAACTGCTTGTAATTTCCATCTCTACTAGGGTCTAGGGTCCATGCTCACAGTGAGCTAGCCTTTAATCACAGCAGCCTGCTAGCTCTTTTCTTTGCCCTTTATAGCTCTTTACCTCTTCTGCCCTCAAAACGCACAGATAACGTCTGTGATAGCAAGACTAGTCATAGCGGGCAGCTTGCTGCATGCCGCTTTTATTCACTCATCCCCACATGGTTGTTCTAGTTTATTAATAGCCTTCAGTTTTTTTTCACATGAAAAAGTTTCAAGGCTATGAATAAACTTAAACACGCTCATGAGTGAGTAAAGGCGGCGTGCAGCATATAGCCCGCTGTATCCACTAGTCTAGCAATCACAGACATTATTCTTTGCGTTTCGAGGAGAGCGCTGGAAAGAGCAATGAAAAGAGCTAGTAGGCCACCGTGATTAAAGGCTAACAGTGATGGAATTTTATTTCTTCAGATCTTATAGTATTTCTCACAGGAGATTTCCTACTCTTATCAAAGAGGCCTTGCTTTTCTTTTTTCTCTATCTCTCACCTGATCATCTCTGTATTCGCTATTTCTCTGTATTCACTATTCACTAATTATTTGTAACCCATCGAGCTCGATTTGATTTCAGTATAACACACATTTTCCATAAACCCAAACCCGGGTTATTTGGGTTCAGTGTAAACTTGTCATGAGCTAACAATTTTTCTCTCTTCATGCTCTGTCTCTCGTCTCCCTCATCGGAACTTCTCTTCTGCCACATTTCTTTTTCATAATTTTCATCTCATCCTGTATCTCTACCCGTCAACTGCCATTCCCCAAAACCCCAACTTAACACACAAAATAAACCCGACAATCTTTTTTAATTTGTGACATCAGGATGTGTTTTATTGCTCTTGCTTTGTTCTGCAAGGTGAATGAGTTTTTGTTTATAAGTTCTGACTTTCAGAATTCATAAATATTGCTCTTTTGTACAAAATAATCCTTTGTATTTACAAGTATACAAGAACCTGTAAAGAGAAATTTGTGTTAAGTTGATCACATTTGATAGAAAAACAAATACATGAAAA
Organism: Echinometra lucunter; assembly: GCA_029962745.1. Lineage (NCBI taxonomy): Eukaryota > Metazoa > Echinodermata > Echinoidea > Camarodonta > Echinometridae > Echinometra > Echinometra lucunter. Next base: position 27,536,851 of record CM057160.1, on the reverse strand, counting down.
TATAGATTTCAGTCTTTATCCTGTAAAAGAAACATGGAAATGTCACCGAACATAGCTTTCATAACAATGATCTTTTTGTTGAAAATAAAATGCAATAAAATCAAAATGGAATTTGTAACAAGATTTTCACACAAATCAAATAAAAAAGAAGACATGTTACAGATAAACATACTTCGATAACTCTCACCATAGTTCAATGCATAATACACTAAAGTACTGCTATTTTAGGGACCATTTATCAGCCACATGACAAACAAATAGTTCATAGACCCCACAAATCGCATACTTGGCTTAGTTTTCTTTCAATTCAATAACACCTTATTCAAGTTTAAGAGTTCCAACCTAGATTGTCATGCTGGAATGCATTCAGGAGAAGGCAGGATTCATGCAGATTGTTACAAAGCTTTCAAATTCAACAAGTATTTACAAGAAATAATGTCTCCGGCACCACCTTTCTAAACTCTTTGTAACACTTTCATATTTTCTCAGCAGTTCTGGCAGACATTCAATTGTGTTTTATGTTTTTCATCACTGTCTGCAACAATAAATATATCACAGGCAAAGACCCCTCATTTATATGAATGAATGAAACACTTTGCGGTCTCGCCATCATCATTGCGGAATATTGCTACACACGGAAATGACCTATTTTTATACACATTATGAAACATTAGACTTGCGCATGCCTATCAAAGAGATATTTTTCATACATTTACACGTCCCTCTGACACACACTTGTGCAAATCCTTGGAGAAGCCTAATGAACTACAAGGGACCCATGTAATTCACAGCACTGTTACATACAAACAGATATAGACACATACATCCACAAAATGTTACATATCTCAACATGAAAAAGAGCTTGGCTTCTCTGTCACTATCTTACACACTTCACAGGTACAGGGGAGAATACAGTTATCTTGGTTTAGAAGGCAAAACCACCCTGAGGGGCAGCGCATTCCTGAGCTGAGAATTCATAGGTTCCGCTCTCACCGGTAGATGGGGCAACTTTCACGTCTTCCTCTTCCTGCAGGTTCAAAAGATGAACAATATATCATATTCAGTCAGTGAAATTTATTAAGCTTATACATTAAAGTCCTCAGTTTTCTAAAATGCAAATTCCGTGTTCTTCGGTGTTCTAAACTTCCAATTCCGTGTTCTTCGGTGACATGTACAAAACATATGATAAAGCAATTGTAAATAGTAACAATCTTAGAAAAACTTAAGTTACCCTAATATGCACGCACATGCAGTATGCAGATAAAGCTTGGCGAACACACGCTAAACACGGCGAACACATGCTAAACACTGCGAACAGGTTTGATCCAGATTATCCGCTGATGCACGGTCTTGTTTTAATGGATTTTGCTTTGTTTTTCACGATTTTCACTGTATTTTATGTAATTCAAAATTTTCTGGCCTGAAAAATCCTGGTTTCCGTGAAATTCCGTCTTCTTCCCGAATTCCGTGAAATTTTTCCGTTTTCAGTATCGCGGAAAACTGGGGACTTTATTATACATGTATACACAAAGAGAAACAAGGAGACACTTAAAACAGCAATGATTTGTGTCGATCATTAATTCTAATAAGGGTCATTGTTGAATAATTTCTGAAATTCATTTCACAAGAGTTCTGACAATTTTTAAAGGGGTAAAATAATATTCTCCAGCAATGAGGCCTTATTCCTTTGAGTTTCTCAGAAGAATGAGAATAACAAAGAGTTGTACATAGCAATTCATACTGTGATAAAACCGAGCAATCAGATTTACTTTACAACTACATCTTCATTTAGTTTCTCTGTATGAGAGCATTACAAATCATTAATCAATTGTTTTTCTTTATCTTCATTTCACCAAAAATAAAAAGAAAATATTGTTTTTCTCAGAAGGGCATTCATACCGCTAACTGTGACTTTAAAGTTCTCTATTTCATTTTATACGGAACCAACAGCAGGAGTTTGTGCTATTTATAGATTATAGATTGAATGACTGATTCAATGACTTATTTGTTTGAATTAGATAATACATCTATTCTTAGTGCATTTACAAAAGATAACAGATACAAACCAGATATATACATGTGCTGCCTTTATTTGAGTTTCTGGCTTAAGTGAGTAAAAAGTGATAATTTTCCTTCAGGGTGCAGAATAGTCACATTCACGTCACCGTAGGTGGCTAGGTGCCACAGTTTCCAACCAAACCACAGATTCTCTTACAGCCGTATATATTTGTATACTATATCAGCTACTATATGTACAATGAAAGAGTGAGAGTTACATACCTGAGGAGAATAGTACTTCTCAATGATCTCTAGTGACATCTCGTACACGTTCTCATTCTCATGCTGCTGAAGGGCTTCAATCTTGTCTAGACCACCAGCTTCCTCGATCATTAGGCAGACAGTCTCCAGCTGATCAAGCTTCTCAGCAGCCTGGAGGAAAGATAACCAGTGAAGGCATACTTGTGATATAGGCCCCACCATACCCTAACCCTAATCCTAACCCTAACCAGCTTCCTAAATCATTAGGCAGACAGTCTCCAGGTGATCAAGCTTCTCAGCAGCCTGGAGGAAAGAAAACCAGTGAAGGCATACTTGTGATATAGGCCCCACCATACCCTAGCCCTAATCATAACCCTAACCAGCTTCCTAAATCATTAGGCAGACAGTCTCCAGGTGATCAAGCTTCTCAGCAGCCTGGAGGAAAGAAAACCAGTGAAGGCATACTTGTGATATAGGCCCCACCATACCCTAACCCTAATCCTAACCCTAACCAGCTTCCTAAATCATTAGGCAGACAGTCTCCAGCTGATCAAGCTTCTCAGCAGCCTGAAGGAAAGAAAACCAGTTAAGGCATACTTGTGATATAGGCCCCACCATACCCTAACCCTAATCCTAACCCTAACCAGCTTCCTCAATCATTAGGCAGACAGTCTCCAGCTGATCAAGCTTCTCAGCAGCCTGGAAGAAAGATAACCAGTGAAGGCATACTTGTGATATAGGCCCCACCATACCTTAACCCTAACCCTAACCCTAACCAGCTTCCTCAATCATTAGGCAGACAGTCTCCAGCTGATCAAGCTTCTCAGCAGCCTGGAGGAAAGATAACCAGTGAAGGCATACTTGTGATATAGGCCCCACCATACCTTAACCCTAACCCTAACCCTAACCAGCTTCCTCAATCATTAGGCAGACAGTCTCCAGCTGATCAAGCTTCTCAGCAGCCTGGAGGAAAGATAACCAGTGAAGGCATACTTGTGATATAGGCCACACCATACCCTAGCCCTAATCCTAACCCTAACCAGCTTCCTCAATCATTAGGCAGACAGTCTCCAGCTGATCAAGCTTCTCAGCAGCCTGGAGGAAAGATAACCAGTGAAGGCATACTTGTGATATAGGCCCCACCATACCCTAGCCCTAATCCTAACCCTAACCAGCTTCCCAAATCATTAGGCAGACAGTCTCCAGCTGATCAAGCTTCTCAGCAGCCTGGAGGAAAGAAAACCAGTAAAGGCATACTGGTGATATAGGCCACACCATACCCTAACCCTAACCCTAACCAGCTTCCCAAATCATTAGGCAGACAGTCTCCAGCTGATCAAGCTTCTCAGCAGCCTGGAGGAAAGAAAACCAGTAAAGGCATACTGGTGATATAGGCCACACCATACCCTAACCCTAACCCTAACCCTAACCCTAACCCTAACCAGCTTCCCAAATCATTAGGCAGACAGTCTCCAGCTGATCAAGCTTCTCAGCAGCCTGGAGAAAACCAATAAAGGCATACTTGTGATATAGGCCACACCATACCCTAACCCTAACCCTAACCAGCTTCCCAAATCATTAGGCAGACAGTCTCCAGCTGATCAAGCTTCTCAGCAGCCTGGGAAAACCAGGGAATTCAGAGTGCATCACAATAGAATTCTACAATATTTTTCTATTGGTCTTAAGTCCAAAGATACATAGAAATGTTAGCAAGTCTCACAGTGACTGATAATTCATTAATGGAACCATACAGCACCAGCTAGGTTTTCATAGTTATTCCAACAAATGGATTAAAATTGCAATTTATCCAAACAAGCCAAATCCACTGGTTCAATTCAAACATCTCAAGTAAGCAATGGTGATGCTAACTTTCAAATTTTCAACTTGAAAATAGCATGGAACTTGGAATGAATTAGACATGATATAAGATTAATGTCATCAGATAAGGGAGTCTGGGACTTGACTCAAAACTGTATATTTTAGACCTGCAAGGACTCCAAGGAGATACCTAAAAGTCAATCTCATTTTTTACTATAATGAACACAACTGTAATTCAAGCAATTATCTTTGCTTGTAATTTCAGGACTTTTCCACCACAACCCTCATGCAAATGACTCCATTATACTACCAGTAAAGATAACTTACCGACAGGATGTTTTTGAGTGCATCTAGAATGACTTGGATGATCTTGGCTTCCTTGACGCTGAGCAGATCACAGAGTGGCTTGAGGCAACCAGCCTGGACAATGTTGACGATCTGTTCTACTGATCCACCAGATGTTAGGTTGGTCACTGCCCAACAGGCCTCCTTCTGACTCTTGTAGTCACCCTGTAGCAATATGAACAGATGGGGGAAACAGTGTTTTTAACTTATCACTTAACTGTACAATGAATGCGCAAGCAACCATTGTTGCATGGTAACTTATGCTATGAAACTGTCTTTCTTTAGTCCTGAAACCATAAAGGGGTAGTGAACTCTAAACCAAATAAGAGATCCAATCTTAACCTAAGCCATAACGATGTGAAGACCAGAATGAATGTCACAGGAACTAGTGTATTAAAGAGGGCCTATATTTCCAGTATCTTACAGCTTCGACTTCACTCCTCTCTTTCAATGATTATCTGGGGTAAGACCTGAGAAATTAGTCACAAGATAAAAATTTATCAATTCTGTCCTTGCTCCTTCACAAATCTTTTCAATCATATTATCATGGTTTCTCTAAAAGCTCATCTAACTTCTCACAAAGTAGACAAGATTCATTTAACCCTAATACTCCTGGGGGGGGGGGCCATGATGGCCCCCCCCCGTCAAATTTTTGTCGGTACTTCCGAACGCCTCGATATTTTGAAACGAAATTTCATGACTTTTTTCTCTGATCCTTCCCGCACATTTTGATACCAAATTTATGGCGATCGGACCTACCGTGCGGGTGTCAGATTACGTTTACCGAACACATGTCACTGAAATTTCGCTATTTCTCTATATGACTGTGTATAACCCTATGGACAAAATCAGGAGCTTTTCCAATTTATGTAAATACTTTTCTAGTAACTATCATCATTGTTTCAAATAGTGTAAATAATTACCACACAGACACACACACACCCTCACACACCCACACACACACACCCACATTCACACACACCCACACCCACACATACGCATCTGAATCTTTACATAAAACGCTTGACGAAAAACAAAGAAATACATAAGAAAATTGAAAACAATAAAATACATAAGAAATAATTACCACAACCTATCTTTTTCTTTCAGGAATTGATGAGGGGAGTTATGAAAGACATTTGTACCAAAAATTGCTATTCCTGAGGCTTTATTTAGTGAGGAAATACCAAAATCTATGATTTCTCGCATAAATTAGCATAGATTAATTAATTAAAAAAAATAAAAGGACTTTCGTAAATTTAGCTATACAACTTTGTAGATTACATAATTCTTGACCCTTGTGCAAAATTTTGAGGCAATCGGGCGACCATGGCCGAGATCTCGGGGGGGGGGGGGGGGGGGGGGGGGGGGGGGGGGGCCATAATGGGCCCTCCCCGGTAATAACAAGCTTTGAAATACCCCGGGAGTATTAGGGTTAAATATAGCTTTTGTTTGCAAATCAAATGTCAGTGTTACACCTCACCTTTTCAAGCACACCGACTAGGGGGGCCAGGAGGCCAGCAGAGACCACTGACTGGATCTGCTGTACGTTGCCTGCGGTGATGTTACTGGGCCATAATGGCCCCTCCCCGGTAATAACAAGCTTTGAAATACCCCGGGAGTATTAGGGTTAAATATAGCTTTTGTTTGCAAATCAAATGTCAGTGTTACACCTCACCTTTTCAAGCACACCGACTAGGGGGGCCAGGAGGCCAGCAGAGACCACTGACTGGATCTGCTGTACGTTGCCTGCGGTGATGTTACTGATGGTCCAGCAAGCTTCTTTCTGGATGTTTTGCTTGGGATGTTGCAGGAGGGTGACAAACAGTGGCAAGCTCTGACAATCAATGACAGTCTGAAAAAGAACAAACATTGAGTGGTTGTCTAAATCACAGATACTTATCACTTTAATTTGGTTAGGATCAAGAGAAGATCATACGTCAGGGAATAAGTAAAGTAAAAACTATTTCAAACATTCACATTGAGGTAGCTTTGTGAAATATAGTGGCAAAAAGTGACACACCAAGAATGCAAAATGCATATTATTGTTGTAATGTACTGTTTGCATTCTGGACACTTCCTTTTTGTGCCATTCTATTTCCTTAAAGTGATTACACAATGGTAAAAAAAAAATTGATATATGATCGAGAATATAATTCTGAGAAGAATAACATTGAAAATTTGATGATTTTCAATCGAAATCAATGCATTTTGGCTAATTTTCTCATAAAATGTCAAGAGTTGACCAAAAAAATTTGAGTATGAAGTATGACGTAAAAGTGGGTACCCAGCTTCGCGCATTGCAGTTGTGCTGCGCGCTAGACTGTACAATATGTATTACACCTTGCGCGCATTTTGCTAGAATTGCGCGACAAGGTACCCACTTTGACGTCATTTTGACGTCAAAGTGGGTACCCAGTTGAAACTGGGACACAGCTGAGGGGTCAAAAATATCCTGAAATCTTACATTTGGGGGTTTGCTTGGCAACACCACTTTAAAAAAAAATTAGGCAGATGATTTTCTGCTGATGAAATCATGCTCTTTTAAATGAACTAACATTGTTTCAGCATTGGGTACCCCCTTTAAGCTCCCAAAATCTCATTCCCATGGCAGAAAATAAAACACAAAATACAGTATACTTGTAAATTTGTTAATCATATACGATTTTTTTTCTTACCTGTGTTTGTTCATCTGTTCCTGTCACAATGTTTCCTATTGTCCTGAGGGCAGGGGTCTTTATGGAAAGAAAGAGTCAAGGATATCAATCAAAAGAACAAAGTCTGTACTTTTATGAAATGTCAAGATATCTGCAAGCAAGTTTATTTGCTGTTGTTCATGTTGTATTTTGAGCTCTAAAGAAACTTGTTCACTTATGATATTGCTGAAAAATTTTGTATAACTGTAGACAATGATAACTCATTACAGCTATTCAATATCAAAACAAAAGGAGTACTAGTTATATCTGCGACAAGTAGAAGTGAATCCTCATTCCAGAAAACAGATCACCAAACAAGATATTTTTTCAAATACTAGAAAACACTTACAATGACAGATATTTCTTGGCTCCTTAGAAGTTCAACAACTCTGTTCACAACACCAGCCTTGATGACAAGCTGTCAGGAAAATAAGAAACAAAATATATCAGTTGGCATCTCAGCTACATGTAGATTATGATTTTCTAAGTATTTACATGATGGTTCAACGATTCCTTTGATGTACAAATAACAAAGTACACCCCCCCCCCAAAAAAAAAAAATGATTTGTATAGCTTTGGAGAATCAAAAGGTAGTGCACATAAAATATGTTATGAATTTTTGTTTGATATAGCTTCAACAAACAAACTATAAAAAAAAACATAACAAAACAAAGCAAAGCAAAACAAAACAATTGTGTGTAAGCTTCAAATTATTCATCTACAGGTAGGGAAAACTATATCATCGGTGGGCTGTTAAAACCTCGTATCTCAAAATTTTAAAAAATTAAGGACAGCTAAGAAAAAGCTCTATTTTAGAGTTATGACATAAGTGGCAACCTTCTTCTGCCTGGAAAGAGTTCTCAGTTCTCTACAGGAATTAGGAGACTGTTTTCAGACAATATGAGGTTGCCACCATTGCCATAATTCGAAAATGCAGCTTTTTCTGAGCTGTCCTCAAAATTTTTAAATTTTGAGATACGAGATTTTAACAGCCCAACGAAGATATGACTGACAAGGTGGAATGAAGAAAGTGATAACAACACTTACCTCAATTCTGTCATTGCTGCCATCTGTAAGGTATGAGAGAGCCCAGCAGGCATCAGCGACGATTTCTTTGTCACAATGGTGGATGAGAGACTGGAGAACAGGGAGGACACCGGCAACGACCTCGTCGCATGGGGGAGGGCTCTTGTTGCGGCACAGGTTGGACAGTGTCCAGGTAACATTGCGCAGGAAAGGAATCTGAGAAAAGAAGGAAGTGAGCACAGGGTTGAGGAAACTTTAGTTAAAAGCACACCAGAAATATGATTCATCTAGCTCAGTGAAGTTCTTTGGGAAAAACAAACAAGGGAGCTTTAGATTTGACAAAATATTCCCTTTCCTGGTAGGTACTCTTTCCGAATTGCATTTTGCTATGTGGAATTTTATGAAGGCCTTCTTTGCAGATCAGGGGAATGACTGTAAAAGCACACACAAAAACAATTGCCTCATTTGTCATTCTGGATTACAGCATTTTCATTCTCACCAGAAGCAATGTCAAACAAAACCCAACTATATAACTTACAGGAGTTGCAGGTTGGTAGAGTTCCAAGAGAGGCTGGAGGATACCATGGCGTGTCACCACATCCCTCATCTCAGGACCATCGCCTGGAATAAGAAGAAGGTGCAAGTTAAACATCTGCATTCGACAATCCTCTACTGACCTGAAAATTCATACTACTGCCATATTTTTGTAGTGTTCTATTGAATAGATAATCAAGTGGATAATACTAAGAACTGGTTAATGCATGTGCTGATTTGTAGTACTTTTTCAAGCTGATAGTTTCTTTAACCCATTCGTGACAAGAATTATTTAAAGCCTAATTTGATCAGCTTTTATTCTTCAAATTGGCAACACCAACATTATTCTTTTATTGCTACATTTTTCTTATAAAACATCATGTATCTGAAATAAACATAATTTGACAGAATGTATGATGAGAAGTCATAAAGTTGCCAATTTGCAGGAAAAAACAGTAATTTTAACATTTTCATTGCATTGCCAATTTAAGGATTTTAATGCTTATTTTCCTTTTAAAAAATTTCAGCATCAAACAACAAATATTGACGCAACCAAAATGGGCAGTTTGTGTAGAATTTTTTGCTCTTTCTGCTCATGTATTTGGTACGATTTTTAGGGCTTTGCATCAAAAGATATTGGGCCAAACCACAAAATGTGGACCTCTGTTCACGAATGGGTTAAACAATGGAGTTCACATATAGCTCAATAGTCACTTTTATGAACTGAGGGACACCATTCAAGAGACCAACACAAGTTAGAACCCTAAGTCCTCTACAAAATGTGAATCCTGACAAAGCATGAAGTGGCTGGGTGACAGGACTTGATATCAGGCAAAAGCTTTCTGTTGAGCACAACTTGATTTCAGTATAACATGCATTTCCATGGACCCTAAGCGGAGTTATCTGGGGTGCAGTGTTCAATGGGTTAAACCTGGCAGACATGATAAGACGAATGAAATGAACTCACCAGCAATGTTTCCCAAGGCCCAGACAGCCTGCTCACACACATTCTGATGGGGTGATGACAGGAGTTTGATGAAAGCTGGAATAGCACCTTCACTCACCACGGCCTTGGTTTGTTCTGGTGTTCCTGAGGCAATGTTGGTCAAAGCCCATGCTGCTTCAAATTGAATTGTTGGGCTTTAAATAGAAACGGCAATGAAAATGTTTTGATGAGTTATCAATATTCTGAAATTTGTTAAGGCTTAATCCCAGAAGATGTGATACCATCTTTTATTTTTCCGTTTATTCATGTAATTATTTATTTACTTATCTATTCATTTATTAACATTCTTTTTTTTTGGGGGGGGGGGGGGGGGGGAGGGCATACATGAATGATGAACCGGGACAGAAAACGTATCCACATACACCAAAGGTCCTGTCTGTACTCATCTGAATGCATGCATGTCATAGGATGTGAAAATCTTCAGTTGTAAACCATTGCACATTCAAATGAAGCAACATACACTCAGGCAGGAGGAAGTTTATAATCAGAAGGCTTCTGCCTGCCATTATGTACAAATATTACAAATACAATTTGATTTGTTTGAGAGCATACACTTCAGTTGAAATGTTCTAAATTGCACTTCATGCCACATGAAAACAAAATAAATTTAAAAAAATTGTTAATTTAATCTCTACAATATGCATAGTTTGTAAAAGAACACAGAACATGGCTGTTTGATAATATAACTTACTTATCACTGTGGCCGAGGAATGTGACAAATTTGGGCACAAGTCCTGCTCTAATGATGTTTGTGATGGGAGGTTGACGTTCACGAGACAGCATTCGCCTGTTCAAATAAAAAGTTAATAGTTGTAAGGTTATACAGGATATCTTGATTTAATCATAATACAATTTTGCAGATTGTTTTGTTGGTAATATTGTTGTTCACAGTCACACTTTGGTGAACGAAACTCCAGTAGGTGCCGGATTTATCTTTAGCCCATTCGTGACAGGAATTATTTAAAGCCTAATTTGATCAGCTTTTATTCTTCAAACTGGCAACACCGACATTTTTATTTTATTGCTACATTTTTCTTATAAAACGTCATGTATCTGAAATGAATATGAATTGACAGAAATTATGATGAGAAGTCAAAAAGTTGCCAATTTGCAGGGGAAAATGGTGATTTTAAACTTTCTATCACATTGCCAATTTAAGAATTTTAATGCTTATTTTCCTTTAAAAAAATTTCAGCATCAAACAACGAATATTGACGCAACCAAAATGGGCACAGTTTGTGTAGAATTTTTTGCTCTTTCTGCTCATGTATTTGGTATGATTTTTAGGGCTTTGCATCAAAAGATATTAGGCCAAACCACAAAATGTGGACCTCTGTCACGAATGGGTTAACTCAGTCAACATACATACGCAATTTATATAGAAGATACATGCCAGGGCAGGATAGCTTTATTATGGCAACATGATGAAGGTCAGCCAAGGCCTAAGTTTTTACAGAATACAGTAAATATAAGGAATTCATCAATTTGCATCTCTTTATAAAGGGATGTTATTAAAACCTGGTTGGAAAAAAACAAATCCTTTCACCCTTTGAGCATGATTTGATTATGCTACAAAATAGCTCAGGCTTAGTGTTCACCGGTTTAAGTTTTTACCTAGCCGTTTGTACTGCATTGAATTGGGTTGCTGAGTCACTGGAGTTGACAGCTTTGCAAATCTCTGGAATAGTCATCTGAACAGTGGGCTGGAAAAGAATTAGAGAGATGTAAGTTACTGACTGTTTGCTATTTACATTCAATTACATAGACAATGTTAGAAACAGTACGCAAACAGCCATAAGCAATAAAAAAAAATAAAAAAAAAAACAGTTGAAAGTTATTAACATTGCTTCCTGTAAAATTGCATCCATAGTATACAGTATGGAATCTGGCAATTATCAATTATCAGCAAAACAAACATTTGTATTCTTAAAGTTATGTACCTGTTTCTTTTCTTGTAAGGGACTGACAGGCTCCTCTTCTGTATTAACATTCCTTCTCTTGAGCATCTGCTCATCTTTCTTAGCCTTGCGGAGCTCCACCGACACTTCATTGCGCCTCCGACGAAGTTCCTAAAAACGTCAGAAACCAGAAAACAATCTCAGCATGCTATGGTCTTATGTTTGAAATTAGAACAAAAATTCAGATTTATAGGAACCATGAATACAATGATAAATAGAATGAATTAAAGTTTTGAATTACAGACCCATTATAGACTAACTTTATAAACTGATATGAAGTTTTTCACACAGATACTTGTTAGACAATGCAATTGATTCAAAGTAATGAAAAGCTTCTCAGAAAGCAAAAAAATCTGAATGAAAACAAAAGAATTTAAAACCCTAAATGAAAAGGAAGTATAGACTGATCCAAAGTTCGATTTGTGGGCAGCGCCATTACTGCGGTGTCCCCAAGTCAATGCGTATCACTGTGCCTATTTAACTCTATGGCTGGGAATGGATTTCTCTACTGCGTGTGCTACCAAAGATCATAAAGAGCACGATTTATAATCTTTGCAGGCTACGTACAGCTGTGTGACACCGCAGAAATGCACTACACTAACTCTATGGGGACACCACAGTTTTGGCGGATTATCTGCTGCCCTCAGTAATAAGCAGGATTGGTCTATAGACCCCGACTCTACTTTATGACCAGTTCTTACGTTTGAACAAATACTGTACTTACAGAAGAGTCCTTAGACTTGTTCTTGTAGCCCTTCATCCTGTTGTTTTCAATTCCAGGCATGATGTCTTATTTGTTGTTGTAAACAAGGAAATGAAAGACCTGAAACCTTGAAGATTGTACAGAAGTGAAATCAAGTCTTGACCGTTTGGAATTTGGCTTGCAGTTGCTGTTAATTGTAGTTGTGTTTCAGAAGCTGTAGGCAATCTGAGAAACAAAAAGAGTAAAAAAACACATACAGCAAGTTCTTACACAATTTTCACCAAGTACCGCTAGCCTGGCTGCGAAAACATGATAAATGCTCACTGCATCATCCAATTCCAAAAACATGTCTACACTACAGCTACATGCATGATAACTTATCAGAAACAAACCATAAAAGATGACTCTCTGAACCTACAACAGTTTTGTTTTTAAATGTTTTAGTCACAACCACACACATACATACCAATAAAGAAATGATTAAAGAGGGTATTCACTCCAAGATTACAATGCAGCACTGAACTAGACATCAGAATTCATTAACAAAAGATGAATTTAAGGAATACCTTGCATTGTCTGCAACATAAGCCCCCCCCCCCCCCCCCCCCCCTCCCGAGACTCTGCTCAATGAGACAAGTCAAAGGGTAAAAGAACTTCTAAACCTTGGAAAATTCAAAGTGACGGTATGAAACATGTTTCCCACTGTAAACGGGGCTACATCATCAAAGTGATTATAATTCTACTGTGGGGCCATAAGTTGGTTTACTACTTATGGGGAACAAGCCCCAAAGTTTGTTTTGTTCCTTCCCCCGATTTCGAATAGCAACTTTCTATGTACTTGCATGCAGCTACATGCATGTAGCCAGCTGATGCTTGTCCACAAATTACAATAAGGTCTGTTGTTTCCTTTCACTTTAACTTATTATGGAGAAGGGATCAGGCAGACAGATGGTTAATAATTAGACCCCCATCCCCTCCCCTCAAAAGGAGGTCTTTGGCTTTGCCTTGGTCTGGCAGTGTTAGGTTCAAACATGTTGAATAAAATTTTCTGCTCATTTTTTTGTGTTTTTAGGAGTTCAGCAGATGCATTCATCTCTCAAGACTTGTATTAATCAAATTTTAGCTGCACCTCCCGGTTTTCTTTTTTTTTCCAGTGTTCACGCATGGTGTGATAAAAAACTGCACCCAGGGCTGCCACTCTAAATTTTTGTTTCCCCCTACCACACAAGCACATTTCCCCCAACGTTTCCCCTACACTCTCCAGCCTAATTTTCACCGATATAAATCAATTTTCCCCTACAAATCATGTGTGGAAAGGGTCTGGATGTGCAAGCCATGTACATCAGCCCGGTTACCTGGCATACCATGCATGCATAGACAATGTATGAGTAATATATGTATGCATCCCCACCCCTGGGGTCCACTGACAACTGTTCTTTCATGGCATTTTTTGAGAAGTTCAAGGATTTAAACATAACAGGATTAAAATATTCGAACATTTAAAAAAAAAACTACTTCCCCCTTCAATGCAACTTTTCCCCATACATGTTGTGATTTTCCACAAAGACATCCCCTAACCACTTTCCCCTCCAAGTGGCAGCCTTGACTGCACCTCTTTTTGTTCAGATATGAGGGAAACCGCAGGGTTTTTTATGCTCATATTTTGCGTACAAAATGAATGACAACAATGACGCAACAAAGAAATGCGCTCAATTATCTCACATTCATTCACTTGTGTGTTATAAAATGCGCTTAAAAAACCCTTCAGAAAAACCTGTGCTGTGGGTCCCGGCAAACCCGGAGAATAGGGGACCGGAATGCATACAGCGCAGAGATCGGCAGAGACAGCCGAAACTCAAGGTACGTGTATGTGACAAGTCAATAATCGAGTTCAAAATGACTTTCAAATATGTTTTAATCAAGTAATTAATAGACCCTATATTACACATGCAATATTGTCCTCTGGGCTTTCAGATTTTTGGTTATTTGATGAAAATCAGTTTGATTTTGGCTAGAAATGTTGTTGAACGTTTCACTCCTGAATCTTGTGCAGATTGTCCCCGCCGCCGCTGCCACTGGGCTGCATTAGCTTGCACACAAATGAATACTGCGCGCGCATTCCAGTCCCCTATTCTCCGGGTTTGCCTGGGCCCCCCCCCCCCCCTCATATTTCAGTATTTGAATGGGCCCTTATGTGCAGCATGCTTTGCTCAAACTCAAAGCCTCAATTTAACTTAAAGCTGACTTTCTAGTTTTTCTACAGACATGATTTAAGTGATCGACACAAGATACTTATGAAAATTTTTTATGAAGTCATATTTTGTGCTAACTTTATAGAGTAACAGTTAGTTAGGCCTAACGTTAGACCTCTAACTTGTTACATGCAAAAAAAAAACACAAAAAAAAAAGAAAGAAAAAAAAAACCCATTGTGCACCCACACTCCACATGATCATAACTTCAATTCATTTCTTTTTTCTGCGTCTGTATGAGAACACAATGCAAGAACGACTCACATTTTCAAACACATTGAATCATTGATTGACTCACAAGTTTGTCATGTTTGTCAGCCATGTCCATGATCTCAGCTCGACAAACTCCAAGTCAAAACACACCATCAAACAATCATTATATTACAGGTAAAACTTCAAAACTATCACAGCACATCACTTGAAACTATCTCACTATATCTCATTATTAAAATTATACAAGCAAATCCTATTTACAAGCTGCAAAACTAAGAAATTATGTCCACAAAATCGAGGCCTCACCTTCTCGTCTTGATATCGTGATCTGAAATGAGGTTTCAATGATGCGCCTCATTTAAAGAGCCGAAAATAAAAGACGTTCATTGGCTGGATTTAATAACAGTATTCATGAGCTTAATTTGCATAAAAACTTTTTACTCATTAAATATATGTTTTTCAAGAAGACCTGATATCTCTTTAAGGATTTTTGATCACTCACTTAACATCTATCATCTAAATAAACTTAAAATGTCCATCATATAATCACAATAAAAATTTATTTATACAATTCTTACCACAGAAATTCAAATTTAAAGGGCCAAGATTTTCTGCATAAATTACGCTATCGGCACGGAATATCGATATTTTATATATATCGTTTATGTGCTCGCCGCGCGCGCCGCTGCGAAATAAAACGAAAAGAGAAAGGGAATAAAGAGAAAGGGGAAAAAGAGATGAAATAATTTTCATGATAATGTGAAAATCATTTATGCATCGGGCGAATAAACAGAAATAAATTTCGTATTCCAAAGTGCCTTGATCTGATACACTCGAAGGAATCATCGGGAGAGCGCAGGTAATGTCATGAATTTCGTTGGGTGCAGTGGTGTGAGCGTGAGATACTAGGCAGCAGCGCAGGGGGACAGAACGACGAGCCCGGAGAAGCGGGCGGGTTTTCATTCAGCTCCCCGTTGTTAATCCAGCTGCAGCTCTCAATATTTCGGGGGGGGGGGGGGGGGGGCGGCTATGTCTGTGCACCTGATACCTGATTACATTTCACTTGAAATTTGACAAGCCTTTTCTTTGGTATTCGGCAATATCGT
Organism: Echinometra lucunter; assembly: GCA_029962745.1. Taxonomy (NCBI): domain Eukaryota; kingdom Metazoa; phylum Echinodermata; class Echinoidea; order Camarodonta; family Echinometridae; genus Echinometra; species Echinometra lucunter. The sequence goes on along the minus strand of CM057160.1, from coordinate 27,520,937 downwards.
GTTTCAGGCCCCACCTCTAATATAATTTGAATGTGGGGCTGATTCCCACACAAAGTACATTTTAATTGTTGATCGATCGGATCATGAAACTAAATTACATTTTTACATTTTCAACATTTTACTCGATCGACCACTCACGTCATAGTAATATACCGCATATACTCGTGTTTACGGCCCCACCAAACGGGATTATGATATGATTATCACAGTAGTGGGACTGATGGGCATCAGCCCCACTGCTGTGTTAACCCATTCGTGACAGGAATTATTTAAAGCCTAATTTGATCAGCTTTTATTCTTCAAATTGGCAACACCGAAATTTTTCTTTTATTGCTACATTTTTAAAATAAAAAGTCATGTATCTGAAATAAATATAAATTGGCAAAAAGTATCAAGAGAATTCAAAAAGTTGCCAATTTGCAGGGGAAAATGGTGATTTTAATGATGTTAATTCTGGGTCAATTTTATTTTCATTTCTAATTCTGATAGCCATTAATTCTGATAATTTCATGAACTTTTAAACAGGATTTTGTATGTCAATTTAATAATTTTTTTTCTAATTGATCGGTATAAGGTTTATTAAAATAACCATTCTAAATCATACCCTGATTCTTTACCTTTATTACCTTTAATTATCAGATGTACTGGAAATATCCTGAAGTCTGCAGTCGGGTTTCCAGATCTATCTATCATCCAGTTCATTTCTATCTTGTTCAAGTTCATGACTGATATTCCTGTGAATTGCACTTTGAATTACTCTGAATTTAAATCTAATTGTAATTTATTTTTTATTTTGATATCGTGTATTTATATGGATAGATTAGGTGTTCATGTGCAATAGTTCAATTTGATTTGCCCTTAGATTTCTGCTTTCTACTTTTTCTTCCTTTCTTCTGTATATATCTCCTTTTTTTCTGGTTTGTTTTTATTAAGATTATATTCATTTCTGTGTTCAGTTGAATGCTTATTATTTTTATTTTGGATTTTTATTGGCTCATTTTTTCATATTGTATATTTATTGTAAATTCATTTTGTTTCAGCCTTTGGCTGCAATTTTGAATGTTTTATTTTTTTAAATCAATAAACCTGAACAATTCAATTTAAATCAATGCCTAAGATACAGGTCAAGAACATTCTTAGCTTGCATCTCTATTGCTTTCAAAAGTTCTCATCAAGTGACCTCCAGTTCCACGAGATGAGTGCCTTGTGAGCAATAATTCAGTGAACATCTCTCACTATATTTCACTTGTTTTTGAAATGCATTAGAGTGTCTAGTGTTCCATGAAAAAGGCTTTGATTGAGGATGGACATGGCTGCAGGGGATCAGGACTTATTCCAAGAGGGAGCTTACTTGATATCGGAAGAGGATATCAAAAGACAGAAGCAAGAACGTCACTATACAATGCTGAGTGAGCTTCAAGGAATGGCTCAGCAGCTTCCTATGTAAGTATCTCTGTATAGAAAACAGAAATTTGTACCAACCACTCATTTTGTTCAATTTATTTTTAATTTAATTCTGTAACAATGTCAAGTATGTTAAAGGTTCAAGTATTTTGAAATATGCTTGCTAAAGTAAATTCATTCATAGAGGGTGATAGTTGTAGATGACCATATTGTGCTATGGAATTATACTGGAGTGCAAATTTCAGAAATTGGTTGTACATGTAAAATAACGTATGTTGTGGGAGTGGTTTTAATAAGCTTCCAAAGGGACACGAACCTTCAACCCTTTAAAGAGGCTCTGTCGTGGGCTTTCATGGGGAATTTGACACGATGGGTGCTTACCGGGTAACAGGTGTTGTCCATCACTATGAGTTTTATGACCAACAGACCTTATGTAATGCTCTGTATATTCCACCCGTTGCCCCATATGGCAAAGTCGTTATCTCACTTTCCCTGGCCCGAGAATGCCCGAAGCAGGCCGAAGAATGTTTATGGTGGGACACCTTGTTTTGCTGTGCTCCAGAAATGTAGCTCTATTACAGGTATTACCAGTGCTTTTCACAAAGTCTGGTGTCAGCAAATTATGATTCACTCCCCATGAAAACCCACGACAGAGCCTCTTTAATTGGGAGTCAAGTGAATGAACTACTATACATGTGATGTACCATAAACATAGGCATCAGTGGGGGAGGGAACAGGGGGACAAGCCCCCCCCCTTGAAATCTCCTGTTTCGTATAGTAGCTTGTCAGTGAATTTTGCAGGTAGAAATTGACACCTGGAAAAGCTGAGGCAGGTTTGTTTGGTTTACTTTTTGCTTTTATGCTTGTCAGCGAATTTTGGGGATAAATAGAGACACTCTTCAGAAAATTTCCAATTTGTTCCCAACTTTCCTCCCCCCCCCAAAAAAAAAAAAAAAATATTGATACCGTAGACCACAAAATGTCCACCTAAAAATATTTGTGTTATTTAACCCATAATGATTTATTATTATTGTTTACTTGTACAGGAATTTCCAGCAGCGCCTGCCCTACACCACCCTATCCAATCTGGCTCTGTCTCTGTTAGATGGGACCGTGTTTGAGATTGTCCAACATCTCTCAGAAATACAGCAGATGATGGAGAGAAAACTGATGGAACAGAGAGCAAGGCTGCACAATAGTCACAAATGTAAGAAGCATTGTAGCATTACCTGAAACCAAAACTTATAACCTAAACTCTGCATCCTTAATCCAGTATTCTTAACAAATTAAAGCCTGTAGCATGTCACTGTTGCTGGGACAAATTTTTTTGAAGGGCTTACCCTTCCTAAATATCACAGCAGTCCAGATATTTTTGCGCATGGGATGTCAAAGTGATGAACTGGAATTCCAGCACCCCAAGGATATTTAAAAAGTATGGACTGGCCTTGATAGAGATATGACATATATTGCCCAAATTAGATCATATCGCCTGAGGCAGTAGCCGAGGGTGATATGAATCTAATGAGGGCAATATATAAAAGTCATATCTCGGAAAGGCCAGTCCATATTAGTATTATTATTTACAAGACATCTTGAGCAAATTCGTGACAAAAATGAAAATTGATGTACTTACCATGTTTTCTGGGTTTTTATGCCTCCGCCCACCGTAGGTGGTTGCTGGAGGCATTATGTTTTCGGGTCATCCATCCGTCCGTCCGTCCCATTTTCATTCTCGCGATAACTTAAGAACCGTTTGACGGATCAACTTAAAACTTGGCTTGTGTATGCATGTGGGAGGGACAATGATGTGATTAGATTTTTGGGTCTCAAGGTTAAAGGTCAAAGGTCATCGAGGTCATTATATACATGAAAATTGCTTGTTCTTGCGATAACTTAACAACTCTGAGACGGTTCATCTCCAAACTTTGCTCATGTATGCATATGGGAGTCTCATAATAGTCGAATTAGATTTGGGGGTCACAAGGTCAAAGATGTTATTTTATACATGAAAATTAAAAAAATCAACATGAATGTGCCATATTTTTCCGATCTGGCAATGGCGGAGGCATAAATTTCGACCGCGCATGGTTGAGGATTCATCTAGTTTTTCTTGACTTCCTTCCAAGTGTTTTCAAAGTTAGTTCTAGTTTTCCATGTCATATTCCATGAACTCCACACTCCACAAAACTATGAATCTTGATAAACATATTTACAAAAAGTTCAGGTTCTTTGCTGATAAACTCCACAACTCTTGAACTCTAGTATATCTCTTGAATAAATTGAACGCATTTACATCATTTGTGTTCTGGCAAAAGCTTCTTGGTTTTACTTTTAATTTTAGGCCGAGTTGTAGTACAATGTAGTTGATTGTAACTGTACAGTTTTTCAGCACGAATGGTGATTGCTGCACAGTCTGCCTAAGTGTATTTGTAGTTGTGCTCGTTTTTGTTGTGCTAACCGTAGATTCAGGTCTGTTACCTGGTCGCTGCATAACATTCAGCTCCACTTCCTCTGTTGTTTCTTGTGAGAGGGATTCAAATTTTTCGAGGATAGATAGCTGCGAGGTGGTCAATTCAAAGCCAAAATTGTCCACAGTATCATTCTGACAGACTTGCTCTACTTGATCAAGAGCCTGGTCTTGGACTGCAAGAGAAGATGGTCCTTGCTCTCCCAGATTCACATTTCCCCTAAATAGGGTCTGTGATATGGCATCCGACATGTTCCTTTTTTGGTCGCTTGAAACACGCCCTGTATATGATGCAAGGCTACCTTCATTATTGTGGCCGCTAACTTGACATATTTGTCTACTGGCAAAACCAGCCTTGCCCAGAATTGCTATGCAGGTTGCTCTCAGACAGTGATTTGTGTATGTTTTTGTCAGATCTGCTTTTGCTCAGAGAGTGCTCATCATACTTCCAAAAGTATTCTTACCAACAGGCACCTTAGTGTACCAAGGTCCTGATTCTGGGACGGTTTTCATTGGTTTCTGAAACAATAAGTCTGATTTATCATTTAATTTGGATATGTACTTTTTAAATGATGATACTGGGCACGTGGATCCCCAGGGTTTCCATACATGCGACCACTGTCAGCCCTACTGCTTAGATTCTCTTCTCTTGTTTTCTTGGTAAGCTCATCCCTTGCCTGTCTCACATACTCCCTTCTGTTTCCATCCTTTTTCAGTTCCTGGTAAATTTTCACGTCCACGACGACACAGGTACAAAGAAATTTCAAACCATACCTTAGCTTTGTAGAGATGATGGGTTGTCTGTATTGAACTCTGAGGAACTGTAAAGTTTTCTCATGTCCTCCACTTCAATGGGATCATGGTGTTGAATGTCACCCTTTCCTAATTTCTTTAGTTCCATGGAAGCAGCTTTATGAGCTACATTGGCATGAGTAAATTCAGTATGCTTTGTTATCGGTACGATAGCTAGACTCTAGCTCTACTTACGTTTTACGGTAGAAAAATGCAAGCGCTAAAAGGCAAAACATAAATCATTCACGAAATTTGCATTATATGCGCGCATTAATGTGCAAATTTCATCGCACTCGATCGTGCATTTAAACCAAGTTTGATTGTTTGCGCATGCTCAAAATTTCTTGTACGCGAAAAAACGTGGGATATAAAAAATATGGACCGGGCTTTCTGATTGATATGGACTTTTCTCTAAATTGAGTCGATATTTAAAAATTGACCTGCTCAGATGTCTTGTATAGATAATAATCATTTATAAAATAGAAATTGCATTAATACATTGACAGCATTTCTTATTCCCAATATCAGGAAAATTTAGTCTTGAGAACTTCTCTTTCTTTTAAACCCCTGCATGTGATGTGATGTTAAATATTGACCATGACTTAATCACTGGGATCCATTCAGATGCATGCACCTTATTTTCATTCACGTTTAGGATATCCATTGCTTTGAATCACAGCTACCGTAATTGACACAATAAATATATAAGTTTGACAAAATCAGTAATTGTTCAGAAATATTTCATTCAATAGTACTACCTTTTTTGTATTGGGCATCATATGCTACCTACATGTATAAAACTTTGAAATGACTTTGAAACAGTTTGCTGCCAAGTGGTCAATGATATATACAGGGTTCTCACTAGAAAAAATCCACACATGGTTCCCCCTCTGTGCAAAGCGCGGAATTTTTGGAAGTTTTACGGAATAACACCTAGGAATGGCGACAGTATATACTATAGCAAAAGGATGAAAAATACTTCTTGGTACGCAGGAGTTTACTACTAATGGCATTATAGTAAAAATACATTGCCAGAAAGCAGAACAATCTGTTGCATTTATCATTATTGTTAGGAATATATACTCCAATACTTTTTCACCCTTGTTGCCACGCATGGTGCAGCAATTTCACACATGGTTCTTCCTTGTCTGAAATCCTTTACGCATGGTATTGGAACCATGGGTGTTATGTACTGGGGAGAACCATGGATATATATCACCTAGTAGTATATCATCTTGCCCTATTTTGAATCTGCTTTCAGCTCAGAAATTCCAGATGCAGAAGAGACACCAAGGAGCCATACAGGATAACCAGAGTAAACCTCACAACATCCCCCGCATCAAGGTGGCTAATGAGAAGGAGATGGAGGTGTGTGGATTTTTATTTGAAATGTAAAACTCAATTTCTTGGTTTTTAGATCAGAATGTAGAAGAGACATTAAGCAGCCACTCCAGATAGGCATACACTTTGTATAATATGAAAAGGTGCTTTGTATAAATAAAAGTTAGTAGTTGTTGTAGTAGTAGTAGCAGTTGTAGTAGTAGTAACAGTAGTAGTAGTAGTAGTAGTAGTAGTAGTAGTAGTAGTAGTAGTAGTAGTGGTGGTGGTAGTAGTGGTAGTAGTGGTAGTAGTGGTACTAGTAGTAGTAGTAGTAGTAGTGGTGGTAGTAGTAGTAGTAGTAGTAGTAGTAGTAGTAGTAGTAGTAGTAGTAGTAGTAGCAGTGGTAGTAGTAGTAGTAGTAGTAGTAGTAGTAGTGGTAGTAGTAGTAGTAGTAGTAGTAGTGGTAGTAGTAGTAGTAGTAGTAGTGGTGGTGGTGGTAGTAGTAGTAGAAGTAGTAGTAGTGGTAGTAGTAGTGGGGGTGGTAGTAGTAGTAGTAGTAGTAGTAGTAGTAGTAGTAGCAGTAGTAGTAGTAGTGGTAGTAGTAGTAGTGGGGGTGGTAGTAGTAGTAGTAGTAGTAGTAGTAGTAGTAGTAGTAGTAGTAGTAGTGGTAGTAGTAGTAGTGGTATTATTATTATTATTAGTAGTAGTAGTAGTAGTAGTAGTAGTAGTAGTAGTAGTAGTGGTAGTAGAAGAAGAAAAGTACTTAGTAGAATTTTTTTCTCATTTATGGTGCTTTGATATATTTTTGTAATGGTCTTTTTTTTTATAATTGATTTGATATCTTTAGTTTACTGTTGTTTTGTTTTTATATTAAGTACGCCTCTGGGCATTTGTTTTAATTGGACGTGTTTTGAAAATACCACTTTGAATGCCCTTCATTAACCTTGTCCTATTGATTTTACAACAGGCATTAGATAAAAAGATATCTGAAGAACAGAAGAGAATGGACGAGAGAATCCTGATGGAGTTAGACACATGCGCTGCAGAACAACAGACTACCTTGGAGAAAGCTGGTGTCCCTGGCTTCCAACGAACCAAGGATTCTGCAGAATGCAGGCTGCAGATGTATATTCTTGAGTTTATCACCAAGTTGCACAGGATGGAAATGACAGAGGCTGTAAGTTAACAGAGTACTTTGGCAATGTGCCTTATCGCAACAGACTTACCTTGAGAAAGGCAGTGTCCATGGATCCATTGTCCACTGACCAATCGATCCCACTGACGGCAGATGTCAGACGTCAGATGCATATCTTACAGTTTATCATCAAGTTGCACAGTAAGATGGAAATGGCTGAGGCTGTCAGCAGTGATGCCAGCTTTACCTTTTTTGCAGTATTTTCTACCAGTACTGCAGGTTTCTACTAGCAAAGTGCTGTGTTTTCCTGAACTTTATTTACTCTAAAGTTCTATGGCTGTCAAGTAGGGTATACTCTTTTTACACTCATAATACTTCTTTTCAGACATAGAAACACTGCAAAACTTTATAAAATGTTGGCATATCTGGGTCAGTTGACAAGATATGAATAAGTCGGTTGATGCTAAGAGCAACAGAGAGCAATGAAACAAGGCTAGTGTACCTTGCTTCAACCAAAGGATTTTCTTTTTTAGTGCAGGCTGCAGGTGTAAATCCACAAGTTGTAAAGATTGGGGATGGCAGAGACAGTTGGTTGACCAAAATTGACTAAATGGTGTGAAATGCAGCAGACAGCAGTGCAGTAGACAAGGCTTGAGAAGGCTTGCGATCCAACAAATTTGTGACTCTATGGAAAGCTGGCTGAAGGTATACATCCTGCACAGAATGGAGACTGCAGAGTATTAAACAAAATATTGATAACTTTGGGATATGATGTTTTGTTTGGAATTCGTACAATGAATCCTAGCATCAGGGGGAGTGTTTCATGAAGAGTTTTGTCGGTGATTTTCACCAACAACTGTTATGAGCTACTGAAAATCCTCGCATCTGATTGGCTGAGAGCAAATTAGTTGGTGAAAATCACCAACAAGACTCTTCATGAAACACTCCCCAGATGTACCATTAGGTTGTTCAACATGAAAATGATTGAGTCACCTTTCAATTATCATCTCTCTCACAATGTCCAATACATTCAGTTGATTGTTTGATCAGCACCAGAATAAAATGAATTACAAGTGGAATACTTGTATATATATATTGAGTGAACTGCTCCTGAAAATATGAGGAATGCACAGAGAGAGATTTTGTATGAAAGAGAGAGAGAGAGGGGGGGGGGGGGGGGGGGGGGAGTGGGAGAGGGGGAGAAGGGAGAGTGAGGGAGAGTGAATGTAAAGAATCAGGTACATGAGTAAAGCAAGTTAAAAAGGTGACAGAAGAAAAAGAGGGAGGAAGGAATAGAAAAGGGGGGAGACAGAGGGATAGGATGAAACAGCAAGTTGAGGAAGAAGGCAAAAAGAGGGAGGAAGGAATAGAAAAGGGGGGAGACAGAGGGATAGGATGAAACAGCAAGTTGAGGAAGAAGGCAAAAAGAGGGAGGAAGGAATAGAAAAGGGGGGAGACAGAGGGATAGGATGAAACAGCAAGTTGAGGAAGAAGGCAAAA
>CM057160.1:27478348-27511819 GCA_029962745.1 Echinometra lucunter | reverse complement strand
TTTTATTATGTATCTATATGCCAACAACCACTACGTTTGAAAGAATACCTTTGCTACAACGATGGAATAAATATCATGGGAACGGTTAATAACAGCTGCAATATTTCTAGGATGTAATTCAGGTCTATGATACATGTATAATTATGAAACATTTCATGCTATAATAAAATGTACGATTATGTTGTGTAATATCTTTTAAATACCGGGACCTCAAATCCCACAAATGATCTCTTCTTGTTCAAACATATCTCTTTATATTTCTGAGTTAAGTCCCGTGACATGTCGTTAATACATGTAACAAAAATGATTATTAATTTTACACGCCTACTTTTATTCAAATACATTTACGTAATTTCATTACTTGTGGAATTCTCTGGAAATTTTGCCCTTCAAAATCGTTGTCCATTGATGTGATCATGCGCCCTCTACAGCTTTACCCCTAAACTACATTTCGCAGTTAGAGAAAGTTATCACTGCACTTATTATCGGAGGTAAATTTTGGTCCCTTTGGTCTAAGAAGCATGAACAGGATAGGGAGCAGTATCAGAGGCATACGATGTACCGCTTTTCTACACTCCTTTTCCAAGTAAAATATCAAATTCTTAAAACGATTTCAGTTATAAAAAAAAAAAAAACCTACTTTGGTCACATATTAGACAATTCTAAATTACATCTATTTACTATTAAAAGAAAAGAGCAGAAGGCTTGTACCATGTTTTACATTCAACTTTAAAACAAAATTGATATCTCCCTGAAAGGTAAATTCAAGTGAAAAATAACTTTCGGCCGCATCTAGGGCTATACATAAGCAGGCCTGGGGCTGACTGGCCGTGATGGGGTGGGGGGGGGGGGGGGGTGGTGTTGAGGAGTAGTTTCCCCAGCATGGGGGCTGCAAGAATGAGGGCCGGCGAATCACTTCAAAATACCCCGTCAAATCTCAGTCCTATGACTGTAACAGTGGTCTTGCCTTATCTTCATCAGAAAAGTTGCTTATGAATAAGAATAAATAAACCTTATTTTATTGCATATTTTACATATTACACGCCAAGTGATTATCTTATCCTTTAATGAATCCTACAATAATAATCGGACGAATATAATTATGACAATCAACGTACTTTTGCTATCAAATAACATTAAACAGATTTCAGCCAGGATAAGACAACTATGGTAAAATGGCCAGTTCAGATGAAATACTTAATGAATAAACACTGAATTGAAGCTATCGTTAAACAAGGCACTATAAAAAGTGATACCACAAGACACAGATGAAAGAGAAAAATCTCTTTTTCAACACTTTACTTCACACTAAAAATTGTTTATTACAAATCACATGCAGGTCAAAGAAGTCGTTTCCATTACCTATACAATACAATGCTGTTATGAATAATATTATTTAGCCGATTAAAAAAAAATGACTGACGGAGTTACGACTCTCTTTTCCCTATTTTCGAGAATGTCCGTTATCCTATTTCTGGAATTTGACATCCCTGCCGTGCGGTGCATCGTAGTCGAGATCAGGCCCGATAGCGACGATGCCGGTAGGATTGATGTGGCGGTGAACCATCTGGAAGGGGGACAAGCGATAGGGAAAAACGGCGAATAAGATATTGCTATAAAAGAAGATTGGAAAGGAGGGAAAGCACTTTCAAATAACTTCTGTTCATATTTTTGTGGAGGATGTAAACTGCTCAGATATTCAGTGTATCATATTTTCACATAGCAAGAAGCATCGATATTTATTTCATTTTTATGTCATCTGTTTATTCATTGGTCAACTGTATCAATTATCATCCCCAGCGTTAGGTAGATGTCACGTGGTATTTTCATTGGAACAGTATCTTTTTACAAATGAAATACGACGATTTATAAAGTATACTACTACTACTACAACTAATAACATTCCGCTCTTGTACATCGCATGTCACAGTTTGATATAGCGTTTCCATAATTACTCCGGCTTTAACCGTATACTCAGTGCATTCAAGCAAGAAATCCTACCAGGTACCCACTTACTACACCTAGGTTGAATGTGGCAAATATAGATTAATGTCTTGCAAAAAGACGATCATAATGCTGTGGCAGGGCTTCGAACACCGTACCTTGTGGTTCACAGTTCGGAGACATAATGGACCACAGCACCTTTAAATACATGTATAATGGTTACCCACGTGTTTTATAATTCATATTCATTTTGTTTTAGTTTTAGCTTTCTGTTATTGCTTGGTTTTTTTTTTAAATTTCTCATGTGATTTCTGTTTCTCTGTTTAAAATTTCTATTTACTATTTTGTTTATTATTTGTAATTGTTATTGTCGTTATTCTTTGTTTATGTATTTCTTTTTGTATACGGACTCGCTCAAAAACAGCTCTGCGGCTGAAAGCAGGTTTTTTTTTTTTTATCACGGTACTGAAATAAATAAATCATATACACATACCTGGTAATGTTTCTGGATATGCTCTTGATCTACCGTATCACCAATCCCTTTGGTCTGGTAAAGGTCACGTGTAAAACCCCACAAGTTAGGGTAGTCCACTATACGCTTCTTGTTACACTGAAGGGGGAAAAATAATGTAAAACGTGAAGCGTAAAGCCTTAAAGGTAGAGAAGTCCTAAATTTGTTTTGCTACATTGAAAACGCAACACTGTAAATATTGACGACATAAAACCTTACAAGTTTGAATTAATTATTTTTTTGTTTTGTAATACAAAATTATGAGGGTCGATCGATACCAGCTTCCGTTATAATTAGCAGATCAAGCATCCCTACGTCAAAGCTAATTCGGGACAAGCATAACATGTATATGTTCACTGCATGAAACCACACTTTATTTTTCAAAACTCTGCTATTTCCCGGTTTCACGAAGGAAAAGTTTTTCCCTTTTCCTTTTATTTCTTCTTGAATTTTTGCTTCAACCTAAAAAGAATGTTTGGGGGTTATTCATGAACAGGGGTGATGAAGCAAACATGATATAAATTTCTGTAATACAAGCGAAAGTATATCATGTTTGTATCTCCCTCACGCGTTCTCTCTCTCTCTCTCTCTCTCTCCTCTCTCTCTCTCTCTCTCTCTCTCTCTCTCTCTGTCTCTCTCTCCCCACACCACCCCCTCTTCATCGTGAGTCCAATCACTGCATGGGGAGGAACTAATAACATAGGCGGGGGGGGGGGGCATTGGTCTTGCTCGTTTTTCTCACCCTTCTTTCTTTCTTCTTTTTTTTTTCTCTCTCTCTCTATATATCTATCTTTTTAGATTTCTTCTTTCGTCCTTTGATTAAGGGGGGGGGGGGGGGAGGAGGGGCGCATTTGAGTAAAATTCTGCAAAACAAGTGATACAAAGTTATGTGTCGTTTGCACTCATTTCTCTATCATTCCTCCCTACATTTCTATTCTCCATCTACTCATCCTCTACAGCTTCCTCCATCTCAAATTTCACGGCTCCAGTCTGCCACATCTACCACACCCATCACCTCATCCCATCACCATCTGTTGTTCCCTAGGTAACGCCTCCTCATATATACACCCGTTTCCCCTCCATCCTCCGCTAATGGGTCACTTGGAAGCAGCGCATCATCAACAGCTCCAAACACCTAACGATCTGTTACTCTTACGTCATTACAATCGGCAAGAAGCCCAGTAGTTGTCACCTACCCATCCGCCAAAGGCTAAAAGGACATTAACTGCTATACTTTAGATGGAGCTAACGCCCTTTGGGCCCTCAGCAGGGGTATCATTTGACCCTCTTGCCCTGCGCATCATTCATTATTCATCGCTTACATGACGGCATGACGCGAGACGGGTTATGTATCATTAAAATGACAATCACCTTTCCTTTGCAAAATGAATTTTGAGCAGGCACGGGAGACGGGATGATTATACGATAGGGAATTTCATACTTGGCTAACTCGGGTAACGAACGGGAAGATGCAGTTCAAGAGGAGAGAATGTTATAACGGAATAGCCATCCCCTTCTGTCATGTCTGTCTTCCAATAATAAGATGCCAGATGCTGGGAAAAAGAAACCATATTGCCTGCCAGTTTTTCATATTTATATTCATTTCCAACAGTCCAATGAATTTGTAATGTCACTGGTCATATGATTTCACATTTTATTCCATCCTTCGAGATGCTAAAAGAAACTAACCCTTTTTCCATGTTTACACTGCTTCGTTAAACACACACAGGCACACACTCTCTCTTCCTCTCTTACAGTCTTTTCCCATCTGCTTATCCTATTTTCTATATCATTTTATTATCTGCTATCTCCTAGAACTGCAAATACCCCGGTAAATGATGCTGATTGTGGAGATGACGAAGAAGAAGAAGAAGAAAAAGAAGAAGAAGAAGAAGAAGAAGAAGAAGAAGAAGAAGAAGAAGAAGAAGAAGAAGAAGAAGAAGAAGAAAAAGAAGAAGAAGAAGAAGAAGAAGAAGATGATGATGATGATGATGATGATGATGATGATGATGATGAGAAGAAAAAATGGCAATGACCACTATGACGATAGCTGCTACATCTATTCACTATCACCCCGTTATCTCAAGGCTTCATATCCTAAGTCATTGAGGGAGGGAGACAGTGACAGTGAGCTCTGATCCATTAACGCCTCGAAATGACCTTTTGTTTCCATTTTCAATTCGAGGTTAATAGACAGTTTGTATGGCTTCAATTTCATCTTTATTTATACCAAAATATAGGGTTTACAGCAGTGGCGTAGCACTGGCGGGGGGGGGGGGGGGACCAGCACCATCAGAAGAGCTGTAGTCATTACCGGATGAAACGCTATCGCGAGGAAAGGATGTGATAGTGTGTCCTATGATCTTTTTTTTTTCTATAGTTTTGATATGTAACATTTACTAATTTATTCACTTTACATACATCCTCATTATTTTTTATGATCTCTTTCATTCTCACCCATTTTCAAGCATTCGATTGAAGAGAGTGGGGTGCCCCCTATAGCTACGCGACTGATTTGTTTGGTTTTCATTTGCGACATGCACTGTTGGCTTTGATCATACCTTGAAATGGTGAACGTACACGACGTCGAAACGTATCAAAGTGGTGAAGAGACGGATGTCGGCTTCAGTCAGACGATCACCGCACAAATAGCGAGACTTCGACAATACATCCTCCACCTGTCGACAAATAAGTCGATATATTGATATGAAGGATATTTTTTTATTTGTTAAAGGAATGTAATTATTCATCAATTTATTTATTCGATTATAATTTTTTCATTTATATATTTATTTATCTACCTCTTATTCTTATTCATTCATTCATTTATTTATACACTTATTCATCTATTTGTATTTATTCATTTATCTATCTATTTATTTATCTTTTTCCTATTTATTTCCTAATTTATCTATTCATTATTTTGTTATTGTATTTATTTATCATGTTTATTTGTTTATCTAATCATTAACTTCAGATTTGTTTATGTATTCATTTGTCCATTCATGTATTTATTTCTTCGTGTATTGTTATTTTTGCATACAACTCATTTAAAATTGAGAACAAATGGTACACGGATGTGTACAACATATTTCACAATAATAATATAGTTGTGCACTACTGGAGTGAAGTCATACGCAAGGGCTGTTCAAAATAGCATAAGCTTGGTTGTAATCACTGTAAACATCGTAATTTTTAGTGTTATGAAACATGAAAATAACAGAGCTGTTATAACAACCCAGCCCTTCACAAATGAACATAATTAGCTGTCTTCAGTTATTGTGCTTTGTACTGTTTGTGGAGGGCCCTCTTGTAACAAAAAAGTGTCATTAGTTAGATTTGTTTATGTATTCATTTGTCCATTCATGTATTTATTTCTTCGTGTATTGTTATTTTTGCATACAACTCATTTAAAATTGAGAACAAATGGTACACGGATGTGTACAACATATTTCACAATAATAATATAGTTGTGCACTACTGGAGTGAAGTCATACGCAAGGGCTGTTCAAAATAGCATAAGCTTGGTTGTAATCACTGTAAACATCGTAATTTTTAGTGTTATGAAACATGAAAATAACAGAGCTGTTATAACAACCCAGCCCTTCACAAATGAACATAATATTAGTAAGCTGTCTTCAGTTATTGTGCTTTGTACTTTTGTGGAGTGCCCTCTTGTAACAAAAAAGTGTCATTAACGACAAAAGCCTTCAGTGTTGCCTAAGACTGACTGACTGACTGACTGACTGACTGACTGAATGACTGACTGACTGTATAAATAAATAACTATATTAATATACATGTAGATGAATAAAGGGAAAAAAATGAAGTGATAAATGAAAAAAGAAGCAAATAAAAGACAAATAAATATCTAAATATACATATATATATATATATATATATATATATATATATATATATATATATATATATGAATAAAGAAATAAAAAACCTTAATGTATAAATTAATAAACTAATAAAAAAGGTGAATGAATGAATAAATGAATAATAAATGAATACATGAATGGATGAATGAAGGAATAGAAAATGGATAAATAAATGGGTGAATAAATACATAAGTGAATAAATGAATAAATAAATGAATGAATAAATAAATGAATAAATAAATAGATAAATAAATGAATACATAAATAAATAAATAAATGAATACATAAATAAATAAATGAATAAACAAATAAAAAGTAAATAAATATCATTCTACTAACTCTATCAAGAGCTTTGAAGAGTATGACCACAGCTTCGTCATATGCTTCCTGGGCCGTGGCAAAGCCTGCATAGTATACACCCTCGTTGATTTCTCTGAGAGATAGAGAGAGAGAGGGGGGGGTGAGGGGGTGAGGGAGACAGCAAGAGAATGAGAGAGAGAGAGAGAGAAAGAGAGGGAGAGAGAGAGAGAGGGGGAGCGGGAGAGTGAAAGGGTAGAGAGAGGAATGAGGGAGAGAGAGAGAGAGAGAGAGGGGGGAAGAGGAAAGAGAAAGAGAGGAGAAATGAGGTAGAGGCAAAGAAGAGACAAGAAAGAACAAAAAAAAAATAAAAAATAAATATTTACATTCACAGCGAATCATCGCTTTTTGATAATAATTAAAGACTGTTTTACATCACAGTTCTTCATTATTTTTCTGTCCCTTGATATTCGTAATTTTAAAAAAACCCGCAAGTTATCGTTTAAGGATTTCAACTTAGAAACACAAATAGGTCCAGGGGGTGTAACATAAAGAGATACAATCAATCTTACAATCAATTGTATCTCTTTAGTACATGGTTTGCCATAGATTTACGATTGATATCAATCGTAAGATTGATTGTATGTTTTATGTTACACCCCTGGTTAGTTTAAAAAGAAACAAAAATACAGGAATAATTGCACCGAATGAACAGGATGCACAGGATCAATTCTGTGAGAAACAACACTAAAATAAGGACTACGATGATGTTCTTATATTAAAAAAACCCTCTTAAAAAATGTCATCATGTCTTTGGTGTCCCCAACACATGCAAGTTCCGCTTTTTGGGTGTTCGCCTCCTTCTTTGTAACATAAACATTTATGTACGGTACTTATTTTTTTGCAGAAGGAAATAATACTGTGCATTTCAAAATAATAGAAGTCTGGATTTGAAAGGTTTAGTGGGTTTGATTTTACCAGAATTATGAAACCGACTAATACAAAAATAGCATGTACAGGAAAAAAAAGAAGACATTATTACAAAAAAAAAAGAAAGGAAAGAAAAATGTGCTGGTTATTCTGCAAGGATCGGATATTTATTTTACGCAGATGGCCAGTTCCAATTATGATTGTTTTGTAAAACAGACGACAAAACAGTACAATCACGACCATCAAACGTCCAACACTATAGAAACTATAACAAAAGATATGATAGGTAAAAAAAAAAAGGCGTGTTCCGGTCATTGCAAAAAAAAATCTGTGTTTAATTATCTAGAATATCCTCATTAGGAGAAGGATGAAAGAAGAAGAAAAACAAATTAAGATCATATAGGCCTTTGTCGAGTAATGACCTGATAAGAATGAAACATACAGCCCCTTTATGATAGTGCAACAAGCACCTGCTCAAACCAAATAAGCAAACACTGTCTAAATACAGCTCGTTAAGCTTCGAGGTTCAATTAGTGAACAAAAGGTGGACTCTGGAGTATAAAAAATGATCCATAGTTACTGTAAATATAGATACAAGTCTGTCTCCTTTACCCCGACTCCCCCCCCCCCCCCCAAAAAAAAAAGGTTGGGACGAGCAAAAGAATAAAAAGTAATAATGAAATTAATAATCACTAATTCATGAACGTCTCTTTTTCTTTTTCGTTTTCTTATTTTTATTACTCTTCATCATCGCATGTTTGCAAATTCCTTGCACATCCACAAATATGATACTGGCATGCTTTGAGCAATAATTATTATGGCCAAAAGGTCAATCATTAGACTTTAGCTCATACCTTAATCAATATGATCAATATCATTATATACTTTACACTTTTCTTCTACGTGAAATATTTTGTTCACATGTACTCTCGTTATTTCTTGTTCGCATGTTATTCTTTACTGCTCATTAAAAAACATATTATACTTGCAATGGAGTCTCTGTGTCATCTATACACTCACAGGAAATAATCTCAATCGACATTCATGACTTTCAAATAATAACAATTCCAACCTTGGACATTCTGGATTATCATCGTCTCCCATCTTCTATCTACAGACGTCGCGTTCTATTTTCAATGAAAACAAATTAGAACGTACACTTGTATGACAATGGGACGAGCCAAACCGCAATTAATTGAACTGCTTCATTAGACTCTTTCATTGATAACTTCCGTTCCACAAATCAAATCTTGCCAATTAGGCTCGGAATTGTCAACAGAGTTTAATTTGGCCATGTTTTCAATTAGGATAAAAGAATAACTGATTTCGATCACTATCAGACTGAGACACTCATTGATCATGCTGATAGGCCTCTAGCTCTCTCTTCCTGTCTCTCTCTGTCCACGTCTCCCCTCTTTCTCTTTCCCTTCTCTATACCTTCCTCCTGTTTTATTGTGTATACCATTATGGTCTATGCATGTTATTGTGTGATGTGTTGATGTAATATCAATAGAAATCAAATATAAAGAAACTCAGGAACAAAACCTGTATTATTTCAAATGAATACAAACCCTAAAAGTACAGTGAGCTCAAATAATTAATTAGTAATGAATAAAAAAAAAAATCATAATTATGCAAGAATATGACGGTTTCTTATCAAAATTTCTTCTCGGTGAGACTCATTCACACTCAAACCTTTAGACTGGTCTTATAGTTAGAGCAGGGGCGGCGCCAGTGTATTTTGATGGGAGGCGGGGCAAGATGGCCCATAGGTGAGTTTATTAACGTTTTAAATGAACAAATAGGGGTATAATAATAGTTGCCCTCTCTTTCCCATACTCTTTTTTCTTAAGGTCGCCCCCTGCCACCTCCCTTAGTGCCGCCCCTGAGTTAGAGTGCATAACGTGAGGTGCAGGCACAACCAATCCAGGAAGCGACCTTCTGGAGTGCTCCTGAAGACCACATCGAGTATGTTTCTTGAGGAGTGGTTCCTTGAGGTTTGCAAAGTTAGGGGAAACTGAGGCCCCCAAATTTCCCCCTTTCCGATTCAACCTCGTATACCCTGGACTAACAAACTCCATATTACTCACTTGGCAACCCACGAGTTGATTTCCTCTATGGCTTCCACTAAATCATCTGGAGTGAGGTCAAGATTTCGCTGCTCCTCCGTGGCTGAGAAGGCATTGAACTGTTTGTTCAGAATTCGAAGGACCTCTGCGGATTCGTTGTTGACGATCGTCTTGTTCTTCTTGTCCCAAAACACCGGGACAGTTATGCGACCATCGTAACCTGAACGAAACAAACACAGTGGGACGGAATGGAATAGATTGTAATGCATTAGAACAGAGGAAAAGAAAGTGAAATTACTGGAACTGAATGAAACGGATTAGAACGTATACTAGTACTTCGTGGAACGGAAATGGAACGGAAAAGAACGGAATATAAGGGATGGGAAGGGAAGGAAACGATATACATAAGAATTGTTATGTCCTTTTTTTCTGGTACAAGGAGGGACATTGAATGAGGATGATGAATATAATTCTTTCCCTTGTAGTAACCATGCATAGTTGTGCCGGCTGATTTTCACAGTAAATGTTAATAATGGAAATTGATAGTAATAATAATGGAAATTGAAAGTAATAATAATGACGGCAACGTAATTACTCACTATTTCAACTCATTTTCATATTGCTTGCATGAAGAAAAAAATTATATCATTATTATTACGGCAGTATCCAGAGGTATAGACCTATAAGCTTGCATCAAACGAATGAAATGAAATGAAATGAAATGAGATGAAACGGCGTTTTTTGTTTTATTTTCGCCCTTTTAATACAGTTAAGTACTGAATGGCAAAAGTTATGATTATATAGGCCTTCAACAAAGGCATGATGATACCCTAATGTTTTTTTTTTCATGAACAAATCATAAGCATCCTCGTAAGAAAGACTTTCACTTCTGACCGTGCATACTTTCGTTGGATTTAAATTGTGGTGTACAAAATTCATATTCCTCTATAATAACAAGTGACTTACTCGGATCTGCTATCTTGTAAACCTCTCTCAGATAATTGCAGTTATTGACGGTGTCAAGAGAAGTCTTGGGGCGCTGAAAGGATAATGAAAGACAAAAAAATATGACATACATAAAAAAGAAGAAAAATAGGGATGGGATGGGATATGTATAGGCTAATATCGAAATCGGATTTCGATCAGTGTTTAAGTAGTTCTATGGTTGATTGCATTTAGCATCATTGCAGTATGAATATTGCTCAATTTATCTCACCTTTGCATTTTCGAACCCCATTGCACATGAAAACTATAACCGTTCATCTTTTTCTATTCAGAGGCTTGTCGAAATTGAGCCACCATCTTTGACAAAATCCTGCGGTGTGTCCCTTGAATGACGTAAACGCAAAGACCTCATCAGCAGAGTCCATGTGTCTCTCTCTCTTTTACTGTAAAAGACTTTTCGCTTTCCTCATAATATACTCATTCACGTGTTACGTCTTCTTCCCCTTATATTTCCTCTATCAGTGTCTATTCACCTCTCTTCTATCCGTTTTTCTAATCTTCTTATTTTCTTACCACACCTTTTATCCTTTCCCCTTCTATATTTTAGTGTCTTTCTTAGCCTTTGTTTTTTCTCAAATGTTTACAATTTTCAATTTCAATAGCTAGTTTTATAATCTCATTGTTCTCTGCCGTTGATTTGACTCAGGTGGGGAAGGGGATGGGGGCGCTCTATTCAAAATGTGGTGGTATGTGCCATCGCCAAGTCCAAAGTGGGGGAGGGGGCGGCCCGCCTGAACCAGCTTCTGAAGGAGAGGACTGTCCTTGGAACTAGACTTCCTTTTAAGGGGAGGGAGTCCTTGGAAAAACTTTTTCGAAAATGTTAATGCCATGGAACTGCATGATAATAATCTCCAAATCTCCAGAACAAAAGATATGAAATAGGAGATGCCTTGGAACCGATTTTTTTTTTTTCAGTTTTCTTCATACAAATGAAAGTAACATCCCTTGGAACGGAAATTTAGGTGTAAAAATGGGGATCTGTGGCACATCTGCGGTCCACCCCCCCCCCCCCGGAATCTGACTTCTCCGTGACTTTTTAGTCATACCTGTCAATGAGGTATTGACTCAATGAATGTGAAATCGTGCGTGACATGATGCAACATGCCGCATGCTGCAGGGTGTCATAAGTTACTCGGAGCCCTTACGGTGTGCAAGTTATTAAAACGGAATCCATCCCATATTCTCCTAAATGTGATTAAAGCTATCATTCAAAACTTTCTTCTAAGCATCCATAACGAATCCCAGAAAGTTGTGGTCAGCCCGGTGGCCAGCACTATACCAGTATGGCAAACAAACGTCAAATTATGAAAATGTAATAGCAAATTACCAAACATCACATAACAATAAATACATACATAAATAAATGAATAAATAAAAAAAAATAAATAGATAAACAAAGAAATAAATGAATAAATACATACATAAATAAAATGAAAAAATAAAAAATGAATAAATCAAATGAATAAATGAATAAATAAACGATTGATACAAACTTCCACATAACAAAGGAAACACAAATTATAGCCGGTCAAGGACAAAACCAAATTCCTGGTAAATACAAGGCATAAAAAGACACCCTAAACGAAAAAAAAAAAAACAACAAAAACGACGTAACGACAAAAAGAAAAAAAAAAGAGACACTTCTATTTTAACACAGTGAATGACCATCCGTTCTCATCTCTGAGGTAGTCGACAATGGTCATTCCTATGGCGTCCTCCAACCCTTTCACCTTTCTGGTGAGTCACAGTGATTCGAACCCTGGACCCCACTTTTCCAGCTCTATTGCCATACCTGATCAGTGAATGACCATCCGTTTTCATCTCGAAGGTAGTCGACAATGGTCATTCCTATGGCGTCCTCCAACCCTTTCAGTTTTCTGGTGATGATGGTGCGGTGAGCGAATGGACAGGCCAGTGAGACGTAAAGGTGGTAGCGATCCTTCTCAGGCTGAAACTCCCCATCGGCTGTAACAGAGAAGAAAGCAAATGAATCTTTACAAACATGAATTTGATTGTTGGGTAAGATTTTTCTTAGACGAGAAATAACTATCTGGTATTGGAAATTCTTGAAAAATACTGATATTCTTCAGCCATTCCCATGGCAGTGGAGCTATAGTTCAAGTTCAAGTTCAGGTTTTATTTCCAATATAACACAAGACATAATTTTTTTTTTCTTTTAAGCAGAAATATCGTAAATAAACAAACATACAACATTTTCCCCCTCTAATTAGCATAAAAAACAAATTAAATGTCTGCTTGACATAGTGTATTAAAAGAAAAAAAATGATATTGGAAAAGAGAAATCCACAAAAAAGCTCAGCGGAACAACCGCTGATGCAAAAGTCTGAAGCTTTTGGTCTTGGTGTCTTCATATTGGAAGCAGTGGCGTATCTAGGGATCATGGCGCCCGGGGCAAACAATACAGTTGCGCCCCCACCCAAGTGCCCAAACCTATGTACTTTATTGTACAATCGTGGGAGCGAAGCGAACGAGCGGCAGTTTTTTTCCATTTTTAACCGTACCATGCACAATTCCTTGCATATTTTACCCAGGAAATTTTGTAACTGACCACTGCAATCGAGCGGTTGAGAATTTCGAAGTTTGTACATTCATAAACGGTTTTCCATTCACTTCCTTCTAAAATTAGGAGTAAAATAAAACGAAAACTTTTGAGGAAAAGGCCTTATCGAGTAATTTGGCAAGTCGACAAGATTCCTTGTAAATGTTGAATCTCCCAAATGCTGTTTTATGCAT
The DNA here is from genome assembly GCA_029962745.1 of Echinometra lucunter. NCBI lineage: Eukaryota > Metazoa > Echinodermata > Echinoidea > Camarodonta > Echinometridae > Echinometra > Echinometra lucunter. The sequence continues at coordinate 27,498,422 of CM057160.1, read as the reverse complement.
TTTATCCTATATTTGGGGGGGGGGGGGGCGCGCAATATTGAGAGGGAGATAAAACTTCTCTGACAGCCTGCAGGCAAAGTATTACATCTTTAAACATGTACATGTATTTCAAATTTTGAGTCCTTTAAAAGCATATTTTAATAAGAACTATACGGTATGGGGGGGGGGGGCGAAATTACGAGATCCTGAAAGATTATGCGAGGGAGCAGAGCGACCGAGCTTTAGAAATTGTCGCATTCTAAGCCCTCAAAAACTGTATTTCTAGTGCATTTACCCAGCCGATGGAGGGGGGGGGGCGCGCATAATATTGAAAGTTGAGATTTGCTTTAAATGCTGAACCTCTGCAAATACTGTTTTATGCAACGACAAATACATCTTAATTTTTCAAATTTGGAACCTTTGAAAAAAAGCTGTTTAAGAACTATATATTGGGGTCTCGAAATTACGAGATCTTGAAAGAAAATAATTATGGGAGGGAGCAAAGCGACCGAGCTTAAGATTTTTTTTTTTCAGTTTAAGGACGTTCCACAGTTATGTTTCTGCGCATCCCTACCGCGCAGGTTAAAACGTCACGCGCACAGCTGATTGATCAGCTGTGCGCGTCAGCTGATTGTTCACAGTGCATCACAGCGCAGATGCAGCACCGAGCCTGCCTAGCTGGCCGGCCTGGAGCGCAGCAGCTAGCTCTCGCTGGTTTTGGTTTACAAAATTGACTAGATTTACATTCGTCACGATACATGTATGTGGTAAAAATTAGTATTGATTTTAAAGAGATATTCCTTAAACCTGTTAGTAATGAACAAACACTATAGTACTTGCCTACTTGGGTAGCATTACTAATCTTGGTGCTCTGTCTTGAAAGCCTTTGGCAAGCTTTCCGGTTATCAACAACAACCAGTGATTGAAAGGTATGCACAAAATTTGAATATGTTAGTAAACATGTCTATTAACTACAAAAATAATTTGGAATTAACACTACTTGTTGCTATGTCAGTCAAGCCTATGACAAGCATTCAGGATGTCAAGAACAGCCACTGTTTTAAAAAGTATATATAAAATTTGAATATGCATGTGTGAAATTAGTTCCCATGAGTGACAGCTTACCTCAGCACCACGTCATGTCATCATTGTCTAAAGAATAATGGAAGACTAATGTAAGACTAACTGATTTCAGTGTAGGAGTATTTACGGACCAATTCTTTCTCGTGCAATACTAATTATTTCCAGGATTACTTAAATAAGACATAATTTGATTGACTAATTAATATTATTCAGTTTAAAAACAAATGACTAATTATTTCTTAGTCAAATAAGACATAGTAAATGATTAATCTTTTTAGTCATTTGACCAACTTTTGTTTTCAGTATAGATTCTTAGCCCTTTGCATGACTGTTTTTGGCGCGTTTTGGTGATTTTCAAGCCGATTCGCAGCCGTTAGGACGCCGACAGCTTGAAAACGAGCACATGGACCCCACTTTTTTAATGTTTCAATCTCTTCAGTATACTTTCCTCTACAATTACAGAGAGAAAGACGAATATGACATGGGTTTTGTCTGTTTGGGGCCATAAAATTGAATCGGCCGTATTTTGGATCAGATTCTCAGCCCTTTGCATGACTGTTTTTGGCGCGTTTTGGTGATTTTCAAGCCGATTCGCAACTACGAGGGCGACGATATTTCAAAAACAAGCGCATGGACCCCACTTTCTAAATGTTTCAATCTCTTCAGTATACTTTCCTCTACAATTCTAGAGAGAAAGACGAATATGACATGGGTTTTGAATGTTTTGGGCCATAAAATTGAATCTGCCGTATTTTGGATTAGATTCTAAGCCTTTTGCATGCTTTGGCGCGTTTTGGGGGGTTTTTCAAACCGATACGCAGCCATTAGGGCGCCGACAGCATGAAAACGAGCACATGGACCCCACTTTTTTAATGTGTCTACCCCTTTAGTAGGCATTCCTCTACCATTTTGCAAATTTTCATGAAAATGACATGGATTTTGAATAAAGTGCAGCTTAATCTATACTTTTTATTTTTCCTGTAGATTCCCAGCCCCCTAAGATATGTTTTTTTGTCCTTTTTGGCACCATTTTCGCCACATGAGGGCGCTGCTGGTTTAAAGAGAAGTACAGATGGCCCAGTTTTAACAGTCTTTACACCTTTGTCATACATTTCGCTACAAATCTGGAGGATTTGATGAAGTTTGATAGGGTTTTGACAGAGTAAAGGTGATTTATACTCGTTTGTCGAAATCGTAAGGTCTAAAAGAGGCCCAAATCTCTTGATTGCGTCATTTTATCTGCCATCCAATTATGGCAACTTCAAAGTCCCGTAGAAAAAAGATAAGCACATGAACCTATATTATTTTTTGCATTTTTGACCTACATAGGTACCAAAGTAACTCTATGCAAAATTTGGAGAAAATGACATGGATTTCATTTTAACTGTGGAACGTCCTTAAACCGTCAAAAACGGTATATGTACTGCATTTACACTGCCGATGGGGCGAAGAATCCTTAAGGATTATGTTTTTCCCCCTCATTTTCCTTTTTTTTTCTTTCTCTCTTTGGCGTTTTTTTGCGCCCCCCCCCCTCTCAAAGTGCTGCCCGGGGCACTTGCCCCCCTTGCACCCCCTAGATGCGCCACTGATTGGAGGACATATAATATTCATGCACCTTCCAAAAAAAAAGGAAAGATGAGGAAGTAGCTACTCTTGGAAGAATTTTGAAAAGTAATCATATTGACAGCAACAGAGGAAAGCTGGGCACTCATGTATTAATACAGTAAGATGTCAGTTATCCAACTTGAGACTGACATAGACTTATTTATTTCACCCTTCAAACACTAAATTTATTTCTTATTGTTCGTCTATTCTTTTAAAATAGCAAATGCATTTATCATACAGAGTAGTTCCCATTTTTCTTTTTTCCATGCAAGCTGTTAGTTTTGTGTCATCAAAAAACTTATAGGTCCTCTCCAAGAAAATATTCAAGTGAGGTTCACAAAAACAGCCTGATGATATGACAATATTCAAAACCAATAAGAAAGGGGAACTTTAGATTAAGCGCAACTTGATTTTCACCCAATCAGGATTGGGTATTTGGGAACCTGCATGATTGTGTTTAAATGCAACTTTTAACGCGACTCAAAATTGAACGCACCTAAATTTTTTAGCCAATAAGGATTGAATAGTGGGACTTTCGTTTAATTCTTAGATTTGCGTTATTAATGTCGAACGTCTGACATTCTAGAGTAATAAACCACAAGCAGCGTCTTCATCGTACATGCTTACCACGATTCATGGACACACATGTAAAATCAAGATTTCTGTCGTGGGTAATATTATGAGCTCTACGAGGTCTACCGATATCTTTCAAGAACATCAACTTCAAGGAAACGCTGCTCTATATACATCTTGGAATGCTTGCTATAATAGGATGATAATAAATATTGAGCAGAAAGGCTTAAAAGGCTTAAACGGGATGATCTGTAACACAGACTCCTCCTGATGGTTCTGTACTGGTTTTGCGGATTCATTCCGTGTCCATCATGTCCATGCAGCATCGAGCTACTGTCAGTTATACTGCAAGTATATTTAGATTTTCTCTTTTCACAATGTCATGTAAATATAGTTGGGTTTCCTTGAAACTGCTCTTGAAAGATGATGAAGATGTAGACCTCTGACGGTTCATATTACTTAATCCATAGCTAGAAAGCTTACAGAAGTATAATGCCAAACGGTGACGCCTCTCCAATTTCACTTGGTTTAATGAACATGAATGTAAAAATACACATTCCCAGATTATCAGCAAAGATAATGGCAGACGGCGATCGGCTCCTAACGAAGTTTTTCCTACTCTCAAGGCAAAATGCTATATTGGGTCCTGAAAATCGTGTGTAGTGTTCTATGCCTAATATTACGTTGAAGAGAAAAGTTATATTCATCAACCCACTCATCATTCATTAACAGACTAATTAAGCAAAATTCGGGTATTTCCTTTTTTATTTTACTTGGAGGTTATACATAACAAACTTAGCGACGTCGCTACCACGGCTATGGAACTTTATTTTGTTGTCAATGTCTTTCTCTGAAGGTTTGGAAGAGAAAAATTCTCTTATATTTATATTACAACGTCGAATACTTACAATACATGTGATTATTCACTGTGACCTGTCTGATGGAGGGGGGGGGGGAGAATAAGAAATAAACGAATAAAGGAAGAAACAGGAGGGGAAAAGGAACTGGGGAGCGTTTCATGAAAGGACTTGTCGGATGTTTTATCCGACAGTTGCTATAGTAACGATGTTTCTCAGCCAATCAAAATCAAGGAAAGATGTCAGATCGGACAACTTGTCAGACAACAAATGTTGATGAAATGCTCCCCCGGAAGGAGAGAAAGAGAAGGAAAGGAAGAGGGAGAAATCATGGGACAATTTGGACGACAAAAGCGGGAAAAAAATGGAGAGCAAGATGAAAGAGAGAGGGGGGACGGAGTGGAGAACAAGGTAGGAATGGAGGAGGAAAATGAGGAGGAAATGACACGAAATGGGAGAGAGAGAGAGCAGGGATGCAGCACATTCGCGATATATGAAGGATCGTTATACAACACATGGTCAATACTGCAAAAAACAAACAAACAAACAAACAAACAAAACAAAACAAAATGTTCAGACAATCTAAGAAAGTATATCCTCAAATATAGCCCCCCCCCCCAAAAAAAAAAAAAAAAAAAAAAAAAAAACACGCTCGTTCAAATTATCACACTATCAAAATCTTCTCCTAAACTTATGCGCTCCTCTTGTGTAGAATCCAGGAAATCCTTTCATTAGTGAAATCAGTCCATCCCAGTGTCTGGTTTTGATGTGGTTTTGTCAGTAAAATCCACTGGGATCTTTGCCATATCAACAATCAGAAAGAAATCAGAGCTTTTCAAAGTCGCAAAAGATCGTGGGCCGATTAACGCTTGCTTTGCCAAAACCAAAAGATTTGACATTTTCACACTGTTGCATCCTACTTGGCATCATTTTCATTACCGCAAGAAAATACAGTGGAGATTCGAACATTATCACTTTCTCGAATTATTATTTCAAAAAGACATGAAATATAATCCCTATGTCCCATAATTGCACTTCATTGTAGAAAATGGAGATGGTGAATAATAACTGTTCCTGTCATGTCATAACTGGCGTAGCGTGAGATTTGAAATGGAAGGGGCACTGGCATCCGTGGGGATGGGGGGGGGGGGGCAATCGAAAAATGAAAAATGAAATGTGCATTTACAGAGCCAATATTACGGGGAGGGTACGGAAGGGATCTCATCCTCACCTGTATCCACAAACGGGTGTTTCATAAAGCTGTTCATAAAGTTGCGAATGACTTTACGAACGACTCGAATATGGCAAGCCAAATGAAATTCTCAATCATTATCAACTGCAGCTAAAGGTCAAATATGCAGACGTAGATTAACGTTACTGCTGTTTACACTCATTTTTGTTGTAAAGTACGTTATTGCCACAATTTAATTGAGATTTTGGAAAATGCAGTCACGTTTTGTTAAAACATCAGGAAAAACTTTGGGCATCCCATTTGGCAATTCATATTCAAGTCGTTCGTAAAGTCATTCGTAACTTTACGAATAGCTTTATGAACACTCCCAGTATTTATGATATGATATTATAGTTACAGCCATCTTACCCCACCTCCCCCCCTCCCTCCTCCTCCTCCTCCTTTCATACACAGTGGACAAAAGCTGCAAATTTGATGAATAAAAGAGACAGGAAATGATGACTTTGACCCATTTTCACCACTTTTTGTTGTGATGGTTAACTCGATGGTATCACAGATAAAATCACTGCCATGGCAACACATGCGTCAGGCAAAGCCTCAAATATGATAGTAGAACAGAATATGAAATTAAAGTTTTTTTTATTTCCACATTAATATTATTAGTCATCCCTGTTTCAGCAAATTTCATAAAGTGAAGATAGAAATCATGCCCTTGTTTATGATAATTTTCCTTTCCATATTAGCTAATCGGACTCCGAATGTATAATGAAATTAAAGGAGAATGAAACCTTGGGGAAATCTCCATTTTAATGAAAACAGAAGAAAGAGAGAAGCAAGTTTTTTTTAAGTTCACTTTAAATCGGTTACGAAATGAGAAAGTTATGAAAGTTTAAAAAGTCTCAATTCACCTTCTATGGCAATCCTCAAATTGGCAATTTTGCCTCAAAATGGCAGATTTAGAAGGACAACAGAACTATCAATATGTTTTTACACGAAATTTCATATTTTCTCAGACAATAGGAGTACTATAGATTTCAAATTACCGCTAACTTAAAGGAAAATAATCTCACTTTGAATAAAGCAAGGTCTTCACGAGTCTATAGAGTCAATACCATAGACATATAACACCCTTGGCTGGACTGGCCTAAGCTAGTGAAATATATGCAGATAGTTTTCTTTAAAAATGTCTGAAAGCAGGTAACATTGATTTCCTATATGAATCAGATGGTTGACCTATAAAGAATCACTGTGGCCATGACCGAGTAGTGTCTGAGCCAAGGGTATAATTTGAAAAGGTAAGAACGACTTCTGAAATGCGTCATTGACATGGACAAAGTTCTTATCTTAGTTTTCTGGAAAAATATAGCCTAGAGAAAATAAGGATCATTCTCTAAATTATCTTTTAAAACTTATAAGAAGGAATCTGGTGTCGTTTTGAGGTGGGGTGGGGGGATGGATATCTCACTATCTGAGATAATGATTATTGTACCGTGCCATGAAAAATATTCAAACCTCCCATGTCCCTGTACCCCCTCCGATCACAGTCGGATTCCCACCTCTTGTACTCAGGATCGAAAGACAGAAACTCTTGTAATTTTATCACCAGCACTATGGGGAAAAATGTTTTCAAAGTAAGCCTTTATTTTGACCCCTTCATCAGTGTAGAAATTTCACATTTGCCTGTATTCAAAACGCCGAGTCGGCCGTTGCTCTCTTTTGAACCTAGCGCCCCCTTTTGAAACCGAGGACCCGTTTCTTTTTTCTCCCTCTCTCTCTTTTTTTGCTTATAAGCGAATTTGGGGGGGGGGGGGGTGAAATAGACACCTGAAAATGTAGAGGACCCCCCCTTTTTTTTTTTGCTCTTCAGCAAATTTTTCGGGTGAAACAGACACCCGAAAAAACAGACCGCCCCCACCCCTTTTTGAAAAATGCTGGATCCCGCCCTGACCCCAAACATATGAACAGGGTATCACGGAATAAGGACTACTGAGATTAGCTGAATAGGATGCAGTAGTGATCGGTATCTCAATAGGAAACAACCGAAATGAAAGCAATCGCTGGGCACGTCAAACTTTTCAAACAGATGGGACTACATCAATTTACATCGCTTCCTTTCCTCTCAGAGATCTGTCCAAGATTCTGTCTGCTGGGTTGAGAAAGATTGAATTACAGAATAACTTATAGCATCAAACAATTCTATGACCACTGTATAGATCGAGGCGCCACAGGGCATGGATGGCGGAAATATCACATGCCATCACGATTCAAGTCGTAATTGGGACTTTATGCGACTAATCATTTGAGTTTGTGCTGTCTTTAAGCTATCTACGATACTCAAAAATTAGGGGAAGCCCTCTATTCCCACATACTCTCTTTTCTTCTTCTTCATCTTCTTCCTTTTCTCCCCCCCCCCTTTTTTTTTGTTGATCACTTGAAAAATCATGGGGGTGTCCCTGCCCCCCCCCTAGTGCCGCCCCTGGAATTTCATCATACTCTACGTAAGAATCATAATGATGAGTAAATAGAATCCTAGAAACATGGTGATAGCGACATTTTGTGTATTGGAGGGGGAAAAAAGCATCATTCAGTTGCAACAATTATTCGCATGTAACCTCTCGAAACTTTGTGCATTTATAATGAGAATCATAATGACAACTGCTTGAAGAAGTCACATAATTCTAAAAGCACTTTCTGACAACAACATAGTGATAAAAGGTGATTCTCCAGTGATATGCATGTTGTAACTAATGTATATTATCCTGATTATAAGACAAAATGTGTATTAGATCAAATACTTTATTTGACTTGCATAATAATCATATCAAAATAAAATTCCACTCAGTGATGATGAACAGTAAATGGCTTTAACATTCACCTTGTTAACGATTCGTGGGAAATCCATTTTAACTTTGTTTTTGCATTGCCTCTGCTAATATCAAATGTAGGGGAGATCTTCTTTTATGTGTGTGTGGGCGTGTGCGTGCCGTGTTCCAGCCTCGTCAAAATTCCCCACATTTCTACATTAGCAGAGGTGTCGTAGTCGAGCGGTTTAAGGCACTTGACTGGAAACGTGAAGATCATGGGTTCGATCCCCGGCACGGCACTCATGTCTTTGAGCAAGGCAATACATCGCTCTTTAATCGTACATTAAAATAAATCACTGAGTTATATAGGCTTATCAATAACTGATCTACTTTGGCAAAAGGAAGCAAGTGACAAAAGTGACATTTCTTGCAAAAGAGCAAAACGTATCTGTCATTTGCACTAACGTCAATGCAATACCAGGATGTACGTTTTGCCTAATATATCTTTTAGCAGGATGAGTGTTCATGCATAAAATTTGGCCCGGAAGAACAGCATACTATAGGTAGAATATGAAACTATCAATAAACTCAAATTTTGTTGATATCTTGCTTGCTTTTGACAAAGTAAGGCAGACTACCAACGTGTGCATGTGTTTCTACATTTAAAAAAAAAAAAAATTCCCTGGTGCGTGTCGTAAACGCAATGAGATAAAATTCCCAAAGTCACACGAGTTTCATTTCCTAGACAAACACTTCACCTTTTCCAAAATCTAGGTTTGGTCATGGTGTCTATAAGCTTAGTGCAGCGCAGAGATATTCTACAAGTCATGGTCTTCACGGTCTAAGGCTAAAATTGTCACAAGTATCCTTGACGCTATCCCAGAAGATACTTGGTATAGACGCAAGGGGATATAATACCGGCGTCTTTCTTCCCAAACCTACTTCCATGCGGTAACATGAATAATTTCGACGGTCATCCTTTTGCACTTGTCACGCATGCATGTTATGAGAGCTTTTAAACATTACTTTTAAAAACACTTTTCTTTAACATCACTTTATTGATCGAACTTGCACAACAGATGGAGGACACACAATAACCTAGAACATGACTGAATTACTGGCAAATGCATGGGTGAAAGGGAAAATAACAGTCATAATTATTTCTGAAATAATAATCTTAGAAATGATGAAACAGTAGTGCGGGGTACAATATTATGACAGTGTACATTTTTTTGATGAGTTATCCATATGGAATATGCCTTCTCCCTCTGAGGACTCGTTTATCCTTCCATTATAGTAAATTATGTAATTCATCAAATAGTTATTGAATCATATCATGCTTTATATTGCATTAAAATTGGCATTTCAGAGAATCAATTGGATGGATGCGAAAAAAAAAGAAGAAGAGAGAAAACCGTCACAGTCGCAGAATTACTGTGCATAAGTATTATACTTGTTACGTGATAACGCTGAAACAAGACCCCCTCCCCACCCCCTCTTCTTTAAAAAGAAAGCTGGCAAAATAGAAAGAAGGAAGGAAGCAAGCAAGCAAACTGAATGAAAAGAGAAGAAAGAAATAACAATGTAGCCTGAGTGAACACTTCCATAATCATGACGATGCTTATATACAGCGAGTCAATAAAAAGGAAACCCACATTCAAAACCAAGTGGAAGTACCGAAATGTTTGATCCTGTTGATAGTACTCTTGAAGACATCAAAATTGGATCGTGGATGACTGAGCAATGGACTCAAGAGCATGTCAAAATCGACTTTACATTATGTGTGACGGTGTGAGGCCGTCGTCAACATCAAGCAGGTCGCTCATGACGACGGTCTCCTGCGTTCTGAAATTCAGTTAAATAATATTTTTCATATACTTTTTATATTCAGAAAGAGATTGTAAATGATTCGTGTGTCTAAAATGTATATGTATAAAATCTATGTAATAATTGATTATGTTGTATTGTGTTGAACATGTTGAACGCAGAAATAAAATTCAAGCAAACAAACAAACAAAATAACTGAAATGAGGACAATTCAACCAAACATTGCGCTCACATCCACTGTTCAGTCGTATTTTTGTAAGTTGGCCAAGGGAGAATTCGACATCAGTCAGGACTAATGCTATACTGTTTAGCTTTTCATAGTCACATTTTATTCATTTTTATCAGTATGCATGGTGTCAAATTTAAGAGAACACGACAGACTTCAGTTTGGGTATATCTTATACTTATATGCATTAATTACAGTGATGTTTATGGTTGAATGTTGGTTGTCCTTTTATTGACCCACACTGTATGTAGGCCCTAAGTCTTGCAAAGGATCTCTAGGCAATACGTGACATTCTCCTGCCTTAGCTCAAGACTGTCACGGTATACGTTCTTGTATTAACCATGACGATATCTATCCAGTCATGGTTTATTCAGTATTTCAACAGAGGAAGAGGGGTTCAAGTCCCGGTATAGGTTAAGCGTGACTCCTCCGGATGGTAACCCAGAGGTAGTGCATACCCTCACCCCACGAGCCCACTTGAAGGTGGCGCAAGAGGGCACTTCGCCCCCAGACAGATTTCTAGACATGGAAAAAAAATGAAGCCACAAGTGTAAGCAACCATTTCTAAGTTATCTGTTGCAGGATTGCTCTTAGAAGCGGACAAAATATTCCACATTCTTAAAAATAGGTATTCAACAAGTTGTTTCCTTGGCGTGGGTCGTCGTAAGGTGCATGAGATCGATATTTGCCTCTCCCGAGGCTTTGTTCTGCATACGCCATTGCTCACCCTGATGCCTTTCCTGCTAGGAATCTTCTAGAGGTCAAAGCGGTCATAGGGGAAATGGGGGGGGGGGGGGGGGGGGGGGGAGTGAAGAGATTTAACGGGGGAATGCTCACTTTGTCTTGTAGGGTTGAAGGGGACGCAGCCCACTCAGAGAAATCAATAATTAAAAAGAAAATGATGTTGAGAAAAATTGCTACTACTCTATTCCCTCCCCTAAACCTTTACGTGAGATTGAGGTGGCTGGTGAGTGATGGTACATGGCATCCCTGTTGAATCATTCCAGGGGGAAAAAACTTTGCAAACATACTGACCAGCCCTCCTTTCTGAAAATCCCGGCTCCGCCCCTATTTGACGGGATGTATCGTGACATATATGCCCTGCAACTTTTGTTGTTCGAAACAAATATGGATAGAAATAAGACATGAGTTCAACTTATGAAAGCTCATGGTCATTTAGAAATTGATGTGGAATCTAAAAATCACTACTTTCGCTGTAGACTAAAATCATGGAGAAAAAGGGTAACATGAGCACAAGGTGTGAGTATCTTGTCATCTAGAAACTAAAGTCAAAACGAGGAGACAAAACTTTGCTTGGAGCTATACTCAAACTGATAATGATAGGCTTGACAAACCGATTTCGAAGGCAAGTGTTGTGTTCAATATATTTTTTCTTCTTACAGTCCTGTTCGTCTCACTCGGGGAAAGCCCCTTCATGCCCCTCCTGCATTTTCCATTCTCGAGAGTAGATTCTATCAAATTGCAAATCAAATCACAATATGAGAAGGAAGAACTGTGAAGGATAATAATAGAAAGGAGAAGGATGATAAGATCGAATATATGAAATAAGATGAGAGTAGAATACATGCACGGTTAGAAAAATTCATCCAACTTCACTATACGATTTTAATCTCTTTTTCTATTTGCCCTTTAGGCGTATATGATATTTTGGATACAAGAACAGATTGTTATCTTACTATGAAAGGAGAGTACAGATAGTGATACGTGATTGTTAAGGTTGAAAGGCATAAAAGATTGAACGACCAAAGTAGGAAAGTTTGGCACAAGTTTTACTTCTCTGTCCGAGATAGGGTTTCTCCGGCTACGATTGCTCCGCGCTCACTATTCTACGCAAACCATTCTAAAAGAACGCTTATTTTCAATTACCCGGGGACCCTATACGCGTAAATCTAACCTGAAAACTAATGACAACCCTAAGCGTAGACGAGTGGTTTAGACACTTAGCTGGAGATATGAAGGTCGTTGGTTCGAACTCCGACGCAGCACCATATAGTGCCCTTTGAGGAGACATTAATCTACATTTGTTGTTGTTATTGTCATTATTATCTTTGACGAAATAAAGCCAGCAGAATTTGTCGTCGGAGCATTCTGTCACATAGTCATATATAATCATGATAATGAGGTATACGAAGATGAAACAGACATTTTCACTACTACCCACGCTGTCATCTATCGTCAGTTCACATCAGCAACAACTTCCTGTAACTAGCCTCCACTCGTTCCTAGTCACAACTCCAAGTTAGTAACCGGAGGCGTACCTAGGCAAAGACGGATCCAGGGCTGTCAGAAGTAGGGAGGGGAGGGGAGTTTGAAAAACCTCCGAAGTCTATTATTCATGGCGTTTAGCGATTATCACTTCTCTAAAATTTTGTTTCATAAGGTTGACAATCGACGGCCGACATTTTTTGTAACGTCTTTGTGGACACTTGTGAAAGGAGTCGGGGTTGAGTGGGGATGGAGTACCCTATCATCAGGAGTGTTTTTCAGTCGATATCAGAATCTAGTTTCGTGACGTACCTTGAATAACATCTTTGCATAAAAGAGGTGAAAAATGATAATGGTCACAAAATGACGCATACATGAACAGTGTATGTTTTGTATAGTAATCCAACGTCGTCAGAACTCGAGTGACTCAATCTTATCTTTTTTTTTAATCTTAAGGGGTGGTCACCTTAAGGTATAAGGCTAAGCTAACCATGCACATAATTTTCACTCGAGTTTGTTCATTTAAAAAAACCTATCTGCAAACTTCGCTTGCAATGCACGTGCAATGTATGTAATGGGAAGTTTCGGAAAAAGAGGGGCAGATTGAAAGCCCCCTTCTTACCCCCTTTGCAGGCTACCCCCCATATACATCCCTGACACTGAAGGGGACATATTATTTACCCCTCTCTGAATCACTCCAACATTGCCTGACATTTTCAACTACGTGCAGTCCTGTTTGGCACAGACTTCCTCGACGTTCCCACGTTAAACGGAGCTCGACTAATCAATTTTGACTTCTCCAGGAACCTGCACTTGAAGCTCAGAATTGGACACTTCGTGCAGGTTTCAACACTACGACGCGAGTGTAGAAACGCTATAACGAAAACACTTGGAAGTGGTTGTACTTGTTTCGTGAGAAACATCGACCCTATATTGGCACACCTTGTTCATAGTATAAGGACCCCAAGTTTTTACCGTGCTTGCCTGGATGATATTTTGTGCGCCTGTTGCAGAACGATGTCTGTGTTTTGATGTCTCTACTGAGAAAACAACGAGTACAAGTTTTCCTTTCAGTGAAATCTTTGTAGCATATTCACGAATCGTCACGAAGAGAATCACTGCAGGATGGATTCATGGAATTAACACAGATTACGGTGGATTACTAAACATGGATATGTGATATACCCTGCATGGAGCGTGTGGAAATATCAAAGCTTGGAAATTAACGAATAAACTAAACAGACCTAACTGGATTTAAACTATGATCTACTTTATGGCTGTTACATTTTGTTAACGAAAACATCGACTTGTGTTTCGCTTTAGAGAGATCGGCCAAATTAAAGAAGAAGAAAAAAACTTTACATACGCTGGAATATTCGTGATATAGTTTCTTAGAGAAAGGAGAAATGGCTTTCCAAATTTTACTTATTTTCTGTTGCATGACTTTGATAGGTGCAATAACCTTCACCAAGGAGCCCGAGGACATGATGGTTGATCAAGGATCTCGTTTCCATCTAAACTGTGCCATAGATGGACTCTTGGCAAACCAGGAGGTCGTTTGGCGCAAGAACAACATCTCCATCAGTATCGGTGCCGACGTGATGGGGGATGGCCTCGTCGTCGACCTCAAGCGGTACCGAATCATCCACGACCTCGCCCAGGGATCCTACCAGTTGAATATCTTCGATATTTCCCGGATGGACGACGGGGAGTATCAGTGCTTGGTGTACAACAAGACGGGTAACCAGCTCCAGGTGGTAGAGGCGCAGTCCCGAACGGCAACGATCACTGTGTACTACACACCGGTGAAGAAGTACCCGTACTGTCCCTTCGGCGAAGCGTCCAGAGAGCTGAGTGTTGGTGAGAACATACCGGGATGTATCTCTGAGCAGGGAAGACCACCAGTGACGCTAGAGCTTCAAGGTCCCTACGATAAGTTGCCTGTGACCAAGACCGATTACTCAACAGTTCCAGGATTCGTCGTCTTGACAATGAATATCTCCGAGTTTGATCAAGGAAGGACGTATACTTGTCGTGCCAGAAGTTCAGATTTTCCTTTCTATACGAGCACCTGTGACGTTGGACCACTGCGAGTTGTCTACCCACCTCGTGTAGCGATCAGACCTATCAAAGCAGTACTGTCCGCCGGTGACGAAGGCGTTTTCGTCTGCGAGATCGTTTCTCACCCTCAGCCGACAAGCATCCAATGGTCGTTTATTCCGCCTATGGCAAGATCGCGGTATCGGCTCTCCGACGACAACCGTACACTCGAGATCGTGCGACTTCGTGAAAAGGACGACAATCGCCTCATAGTGTGTACCGCAGGGAATCGTAAAGGTAACACCTCATCTGAACGGGTTCTGGCACTTTCAAAGGCTTATCGTCCGCGCGACTCTATTCCCGATCTTTCAGACGAAAGCCACCATGACCACGTCCACTTCGGATTCACGGGTTGCAGCGACGCAAACGCCGTGATCATCGCTTGCCTCATCGCCGTCGGCATTCTCGTACTCGCGTTCGTGGGTGCTGTCTGCTGTCGAACGAAGACCTGCAAGTGCTTAAAATCGCCGTCAAAATCTTGCAGAGAAATCACTGAGCAGAAGAAAAGACAAAAGATAGATCATATTGATGCAAGCTATACAATGTCGAACGATGACGCACAATTGATAGTCAAATGAACATAACTTGAAATGAAACTTTTTTCAAAGACATGATAGAGACATGACAGTGCATTTTTGACAATTTGATAGAAACTAAATAATAGACAATATTGTTTGAAGGAAAGAAGTGCTGGACATCAGTGTTTATCTTTCGACGTTATCTTTCTTTTATATTACTCGTGTAAGTGATCATTATATGGTCGTCACTCGGCAATGAGGCCAGGCATTCAGATCAAGATACTCTTGAAATACCATTTACTTTAGAGAAGAAGCTGATGAATATGAAATGCTATGACTTTGGAGTGCCCAACTCGCAGTGACGGGCCGCAAAGAAACACAATTGTTCAAGTTGCCAACAGTCCATAGGATCATCTGATCTGAAGAATTAAAGCCTATTTCAAGGCTTGTAAAGAAATTGAGTAGGCCTATGGCTAAAAAGAAAGGAAAACTTGCATTTCATTTTTGTAAATGGAGGTTTAACATGTGATATAAATGTATATCATTACGGTTCTCTCCGTTACTCTTAAAGGCCGTTTCCATAAATCATAAAGACTACATTATCTCCACTGATTTTATTTTATGCTGCTTTAGGCCTACTCTGATTCTTTGTTAAATTGCGTTGATTCTTGTATTTATTATTTCCAATCGTGTTTTGATGTTTCTGCTATCCTCATATTTTGATCAATAAAAACTTTAATGAAAAAAAAGGATCATTTGAAGAAACTGTGAAGCGTATACAACTAGACGTTATTTGAAATACCACAGGTCGCATAAGTTGCAATGTAACTACCACTGCACTGAAAAAGAGATTTATTCCACAGTAGGCCATTTAACTTGTGGAGATAGTAATCTATTTGATACCAAGTCTGTACATTCAGCAGGAAATTATCCCTGTTTTAATGAAGTTAATTATACATAAGTGAAGTCTTCAACATAGAGCTAAGCTGCCGAACACCCCCTCCTCTAAACATGTTTAAAGACCAAAGAAAGACATCAGTACATCTTTCATTGGCTTGAGTGGTGGACACCAGAAGGGAAGCTGAATTACAGGGTAATTTCCACCCTCTCCCGACATGGTAAAATTCACCCCCCCCCCCCATAATAATTTCTGGATAAACAATGCGTCATTGTTGCAGTTCCTGTATCAGTGTATGTGTATGCGTTGCTCTTAGTTAAATGATAAACATAAAGCATGATGATTCATTTTTTGATAACGGGGTAGTAAGTATTAAAAGCAAAACTAAACAAAGCATGGTGACAAAGGCCATAACGCGAATGAATCCTGAGATTAGTTAACACAGATAACCTTGTGCGTCAATCACAGTCAGATATGACACACACCCACATAATTTGGTCGTGTCTGTGGAAATATGTTATTATGATATTCACGTCATCCTATTTCTCACCCTGAATTAATTTGGTAACCATTTTGATTTAATTTTCACATTTGGTCAGTCGTCATTGATGACTTCTCAAAGATATCGATTGATGATCTATGGTGCTGATGTAAAAATCAACAACAATTAAACAAGCAAATGTGTTGGAGCCACATCCCTTTAAAAATATTGTTTGAAAAAAATGAATTAGAATGACGACCCTCCGCGTAAAAAATAAAATAAAAAGCTTGTGTAGATATCATGCCAATATGGCAGTATAATGCTTGACATGGTATAGCAAGATGATCAAACAACTTTCAAATTGTTTAGATTGTTTCATTTTTTTAAAAAGATTGTTTAAAAAATGTTTTAAAAATATTTTACAGCAAGGGCCTGTCACAAGCCTTGCACACGATGTTATCATACGAATTTTAGAGACTATTTCATTAGTCTGTATCTGATTCGCATGATAGCAGTCACAAAATATTGTGTACATCCTATGTATACGGTCGGGAAATGTGTGTGCCAAGTGTAACGTTCCCCTATCATGCTAATCTTGTCATCATATTATGACGCAGGTACATGTAATTATTGCCTTTAGTGTGAAATTTTAGTTGTAAAAATTTATACAATTTGCATCTGTACCAGCAACTATGTAACAACAATTTGTTTTGTGTAGTATTTTTGTAAAAATAAATCGTTCTAAAACATATGCATTTGTTATACAACCTGAAAACCGGTAGACTCGTCTTGCTTTTCGGCTTCTCAATGTTCTGCTTGCATACTTGTCGGGGGCATCATCCTCTAGCTATATGTAAACAACACTTCTGTTTCACATTACTGTGTGCATGATAAGCAAGATATGTAAATGAAGGATAATAGCATTTTGTGATAATCACAGCAGTATGAACTTCACCGTATAACATGCACTCTCGATGCAAAAAAATTATGACTTCGCAAAATCCGGCATTTTGTTTACCGCGTTAGGAAGTAAGGGTCCCCAAAATAGACTTCATAAATAATTTTTGACTGTATCGTATTTTGCAAATTATAGACTGATCAAAATATCCACTGACACTCAATAATAAATATTTCCTTCGAAGCGCTGGCAATGATTCAGTCATGATTTAATCCTAATGCCACACAAATAACTGTGACGTCACGCGATTTGCTAAATGAAGATGTGTATATTACTGCGATGTGTGAAGTGCAATTCCCTTAGCTTGTTACTTGATACATCCTGCGCACGAACATTAATAATCTAGGTGGCGAAAATGTGAAATTCATCAATCTAAATATAAAATGGAACATATTCCTGGAAAGACAGCATAAGAAAAATGTCACATATTTCATAAACCTTAACACGCTTTATATGGTGAAAGGCCGACAGGGAGGTAGTTCTGAAATATTCGCGAACCCGAGGAGTTCAAAATAATTTTTATGAATATTATTGAACCGAATCATTCGTTTTCACCATATACCCTTAGAATATTCCATCACTTGTAGTCAGTTTATATTGCTTTAAAAAGAAAAGCCACATAACCAAGAAAAATGTCGATATACGTGATAAAGGACTACATAAGCAAGGAGATAACGCAAATTAAGATGGGCCTCTTACAGGCTTTGAAATGGGAATTTCACGTTGTCAGTATTACAGCAAAATAATCAGTCAAAATTACCTTCTTCAATATTTTATAGAAAATAGAGAACGGAAAACGCACAAAAAGCAAAACAGACCAAAAACAAAAACAAAACAAAACAAACTCACAAAAAAAAAACCTCCACAAAAATACTTAAATCTCCTCATTTGGTTATGATTACGCAAACTCGATATCAGTGAGTTGCAGGGTTTATTTTTCCGTTCTTTTTTCTTCCCATCTTTTGTGTTTTATAATATATCCGTTTTCGAGCATCGCTCCAATACATAATCTTTCTCTATATGGTAATATAATTCTGTTCTCGCTTTATTCGCATTTCATATTTCACACTTAGTCATGTTAGTCATCATCATCATCACCTATTTCATCAACTTCATCGTCGTCATCATCATCATCATCATCATCGTCATCATCATCATCATCATCATCATCATCATCATCATCACCTCATTCCCCCTCTCTCTCTCCGTTGCTGCCGTCTGTCTGTCTCTGTCTCTCTTTCTCACCCTCCCCATCATTCTGTCTTTGCCTGTCTTATTCAGTTCCGAATACTTTATTCGCTGTTTTCAATCAATCATCATTTTTTTTTCTCAATCATCATCATCATTAACATAAAATCATCAATACAGTGCATAACAAAATTAACCGAAATAAATGACAGCAGTAATAACAACATCTTTCACTGATATAATCAATATTAAATAATTAATCATAGAATGCACATATTTGACCCCCCCCCCCAAAAAAAAAAACCCAATAAAAGTGAGAAAACAGTTGGACATGTTAAAAAGCAAAGCTTGTAAAACAGATGCCCAATAATAACTCAATGTAGTCTTTTTTTCATTGGTCATGAGATAATAATAAATCGATAATATAATAATAAATCAATTCATAGTAAACTTTTCATTATCTCCTCCTCCTCTCTCCATGTCCCCCCCCCCCCCCCCCCCATCTGTCCTTGCCTTCTAACTCTTATCCTCGGTCATGTTTATGTTCAATCTATACAATTTCACCTCATTATTCACACTTTATGTCGAAACAGTTAAATATGGCATGAAATGATTTACTTCCCATCTTTTACATATCCTCTGCTCTACATTCTTGAACATCAAATTTAATCGTGTCATTCACCCCATATACCCACCCCCACTATTCCACTGGTGCATACAGCCATTAAGGCATACCTCAAGAATGATATATGCTTATAATGGGTCTTGTCAACAACCCCCTCACACCCTTAACAAGCTAACCAGTATTGGTACATCGATACGAATTTCCGTTATAGGCACGAATGTCATTAATCACCTTCGAGTGCTGTCTTCACCTCTCATCATGCTCATCATCTAACAAGGCGAAAGAGATTCTCTTGAAAACACGATAACGACGACAAAATATCTCTATAAAATGATATGTGATTATCAAGTGGCAATAATAAATCGTGACTTTGGGCTTACAACAGTGTACAAGATTCTAGGAAATACGAAAACAAAACACTCGTCTAAAATGGCTTCAGAGATCGATGCAGGCTCTTACCGTTTTTACAGAATGGAAAGAGATCCTACAATCTTTCTCAAAGGCCATGGTCCAAAACAAATTAAAGAACTCCAATTAAGAACTACCTGCAGTTCCTCTGTTAGTTCGGTATAAAATCATACATAGAAAAAATTCTCTTTTTAAAGAAAAGTTTATATTTTCACCACAACTTCTCACAATCTCACCATCTTCTCGTCTCAATCTTTTTGGAATACTATCTCTTTTATTGCCTTTACTTTCAGCACGACTGTAGTTTTTTCCTTTTTTTGTGTGTCTATCTCTCCAACTGTCCTCTTTTGGGTGTGTGGGAATTTTTTTTCTCTATATGATTTTTCTCTATCTCTCATTCATTGTCTCTCTCTGCCTCTCTTTCCCTGTGCTCCTTTAAATAATTTATTATCCTCGCTCTGTTTGTCTCTCCGTCTTCGTAAATCTGTCTCTCATTCTTTCTCTCTCTGTTTCTCTCTCTGTTTCT
>CM057160.1:27426101-27477848 GCA_029962745.1 Echinometra lucunter | reverse complement strand
CTTTCTCCTTTCAATATCAGGTTTGAAGAGGAAGCATGTTTCAACGGACGATAACTGCTCCAACCCTTGCTTGTTGACAAGATGTTTTCGGATGTTAGAGGCTCTCTCTAAATACACAGGAGTGAAATCCACTCTTTAATTAAGGAGTCATATTAAAGAAACAAATACTGCCTTGGAGTAAAAATTCACGATAATGATACAGGAATCCACTCGAAGATAAGTAATTTCAAGCACCGTTTTCAGTACAAAGAGGATTGATTTCCTTATATTTTGAGCATGGGATTCCACTCCAAATGAGAACCCTAAACGTGACTCCTCAAAAGAGGGATTTTCGCTCCTGTGTGCTCACGGAGAATAATCATCCTCAGCTCGATCTTGTTTAGTAGCCCTATTCCCTGATTCATGATGCAAGAACTGAAAAGTTATCGTCCTCTACGAGCAGTGGCGTAATGAGCCAAAATATTTGGGGGGGCTCAATCTTTGCGAGGAGCGAAGCGACCAACCCTGATGGAGTGTAGCGACCGAGCCGGGTACCCCCCCGCCCCCCTTCACGATACGGAGCTTTTTCATTTTTTCGACTTAAATTCAGTTCAATTTTTATTTTCTCTCATTTCCAACAAAAGGATTCCATTTTAGTGGGGCGGTAGTGAGCACGCGAAGCGTGTGAATCACTTAATGAGCGCGCGAAGCGCGCTCCCTAGGGGGGAGGGTGCAGGTAGGGGGGAGTTTCCCCCCTCCCGCGCGAAGCGCGGAAGCTCCGACGTTTGATGACTTGTACTATTATGGATAAACGTGTCATGAATCTACCGACCGGAAAAGGATATTTTTTTCATGAACTTGGAAACATGATTATGAAAACATGCAGCCCAAATAATCTTCTTAAGTTTCAAACAAATGCCAGCGTTACACAAAATACTTTATTACTTATGATGATAATACAGACAAAGACACTATGAAATAAAAAGGACGAGCATGGTGAGGGTGTGTGATGCGGTGGGGGTACCAGGGTTTCACTCCCACAGTGGCGTAGCTAGGATTTCATTTTAGTGGGGCGGTTGTGAGCGCGCGAAGTGCGCTCCCTAGGGGGGAGGGTCCAGTAAGGGGTAGTTTTCTCCCTCGCGCGCGAAGCGCGGAAGCTCCGACGTTTCTTTGAATTGTTCCTTGTCTGCTCCCGCTCTTCTTACGTTCTCTAACCTTTTTTCTTTTCTCGCTTCCGCTTTTTTTTTCCTTCTACTTTTTCTTTCTTTGTTGTTGGTGTTTTGGAGGGGTGACCGCCCCCATCATCCCCCCCCCCTCGCTACGCAAGTGCACTCCCATGGTAAAGGAGTTTTTTGCAGTATTGATGGTTTGCAACTCTGTAAAAGAACACTATTTGGGACTGCAAACTTAAAGCCCGTGTCTAGTTTTGTTAAATCTAAGAATATTCATTGTCAAAGTTTGAATCCATTGTCAGATAAACAGATAAAACCAAGTGTTATATCATAAAAACACATTAGTATTGATATTATGCGTGTTTTCTGCCTTGCTATGCATGCTATTTGGGAAATTGTGAATGCGTTACTTAACAGTAGAAAGGGAGTCTAGGGAGAAGTAATGAAATTCGTGTGATAACACTTATATAAAATTGAAAATAAACCATGGTTGAAATTTATTTAGGGGGGGCTGGCGCCCCCCCCCCCCCCAAGCCCCCCCTCCAGTACGCCAGTGTCTACGAGCATGACGAGTATCTAATTTTCCTGCAAGTATTAAAATCAATAAGCAAGGCCAATTATCCATTGTTAACAAGACATAATTAACCATATACCACTGATTCTTATCTGGGCTCCGTTTCATAAAACTTGTTATTACTTAGTAACAACTGCCACATTTCTATGACAAATTTGCTCTCAGCCAATCAGATGCAAGGATTTCAGTAGCTTATAACATATTTGCAACTTGTTATTGATAACAAGTTTTATGAAACGGGGCCCAGAAGTCCACTTACGTCAGCTACAAATTATTAACTATATTCTTTCATGGTCGTTTTTGTCTGGCTGCAGATAATTTGATAAAGCTTGAATGATTATATACATCGGGATTATAAAGGCGTAACGCCATATGGAGCGAGACACGAGATAGAGGAAAGAGAGAAAGAGGAGAGACAGGGAAGAGAGAGAGAGAGAGGGAGAAAGAGAGAAAGAGAGAGAGAGAGAGGGGGGGATAGATAGAGGATAGATAGATAGAAAGAAAACGAGAGAGAGAAAAAAGTGGAGTTAGCTATACTGAATAAAGGCAGATGATGGTATTGGTGGATTAAAAAAAAAAATTGACAGAAAGGAATAACTTGTTTTACGACGAATTTTATTTCAACCATTTCTGCACGCAGGGGGGGGGGGGGGGGGGGGGGGCTACAGCATCCGTTGTGAAGTACATATCACCATGTATCACCATGTATCACGTTTTTCTAAAAAATTAAAATGACAGTAACATGATCATATAATTACCTTATCCACTGGTTGAAATAATTAGCAAATGATTGATACAAATCAAACTAAATTTTAAGTTATTTCGGTAATTTTCTTTTTTTTTGCGTGTTATTTACCTTATCCTCCTTATCCATTCCTTTTGTTCTAAACATTTTCCTCTTTTCCCGCACCTTTATGAGGTTCATCGAGCTAATTAATATGTTGAATGTGCTCTGGTTATAACTTTTCGTGGTCTGGCAGAGGCTAGGGCAATATCTGGCCCTATGCCCTTCATCGGGCCATGCCCCTTCCCGTGTTTCCGGCTTCAGGCATCATGCAGTTTCAACGCTTTTTGGCAAACATAACAATATCCACCTAGAAACTTACTGGCAAATGAGGTCATCTCGATAATCAACTCCATTTATAAGCCTCGACCTCATCAGCTACAGTAGGGTACTAGGGGCACTTGTCCCCTACTAAGCAAAAGTAGGAGAGAGAGAGAAAGAGAGAGAGAGAGAGAGAGAGAGAGAGAGAGAGAGAGAGAGAGAGAGAGAGAGAGAGGGACAAAAGAGAGATGGAGAGGTGGATTGGTAACAGTTGAGGTATACTCGCAACTCGGTCGCTCTGCTCTCTTCAGGGCCGGCGGAGCATCTTTCGGGGGGCACCAGCGAAAAGGGGCACATTTTTGGAAAGAGGGGGCACTTACAGAGAGTGAACACAAGAAAGAAAACCACATTCGATTTAACACACTTTTTAAAGGATCATTTTCGATATATTTTTCTAATTTTTACATAATAACTATACTTTGCGGTTGTGAAGACTAGCTGCTGTGCTTACTCTTTTGCGAGCGAGCGAAGCAAGCGCCCAAAAAATGCTATGTTTTTTTTTTTTCACTGAAGACCATGATATCTGCATTATTTACAGTGACCTGATTATAAAGATCATAATCGCAAATTTAGTTTAGGTATTTTCCCTATATATCATTGTTATTTTCAACCCGATTATCCAGGTCGTTTAGACTAATTTTCAATGCATTTTTCTTAGAGTTCTCATCACGACCTATTATTTATTATAAAAAAGGGCAGACTTAAAATTTGTATGAAGCTAAAAAGGGCACTTACTGCATGACAGGTAAAAAAGCACTTATTAAAAAGAAATGGGCGCTTTTAAGAAAAAAAGGGGCAATGAACAGGTTTGAAAAGGGGCATTTTCTTGGGTAAAGGGGGCACTTTTTGTGCTTGGAAAATGGGGGGCACTGTGCCCGGGCCCTTCCCCCCCCCCGGATCCGCCGCCCCTGGCGCTCTCAGAGACTTTCACACGGCCTTTCACATTAATCAAGTTAATACCAGTACCATATCTGGAACGATGCTTCATTATCATGGAGTTGCAAAGTGTAACTTTCAAGTGGATATGGCATCATCTTCATCGAATTTAAAAACAGTACTGACTTCTGATTACCTCATGCAGACGACTCCCCCACCCCCAACATGACCTTGTAAACAGCTAGGTAAGATTGAGGGCTCCCGTTTACTACGGCTTTTATGCTGCAATCGAACTTTTACTGACAAAACTAAGTTGAAAAACCATCGAAAGTACAAAAATACATCATACCTTCATCTGTCAGATATGGCCATTGTCTTACCTCATCTACCCATGTATCCATGCTTTATTTTATTGATCTAGAATAAAGTAAATGGAACAATATCAGGGCATATCTCATATCTTACATTTATTTTGTACACAGAGCCAATCGCGGTCAGCGCGCTTGCCCACCGCAGCAATGGCGTCGTCGATAGAGGGCCAAATACATAAACCGGAGGTGAAATTGGTCTATAGCAGCAAATCTTCCCAGATGAGGAGAAACTTTTCTGCAATAAACTTTCTTTAGAGCTAGGTTTGAATACGGTACCATCAGCCCAAATGATCGAATATTCCCGTCAGACATCGCATATTGCGCAAAATGAAAATATTATTTAAAAAAAATGAAATATAGATCTAAAGATCTCTTGGAATCTGAGAACACGTTGGTAATATCCTCTTTATGCTCGTTTAGTAGGGGGAGGGGTAAAATAATGCCACTACATGGAGCATCCGCGTGACGGGACAAGAAATAAAGCTAATGAAAATGTAAACAGAAACTGTCAATATTGTATAATAGAAAGGTAATCAATCCATATTTCAAAGGGGACCCGATTCGTTGGGAAGAGGGGGGGGGGGGGGTATATCCGTGTTGTATATCCGTGCAGATTCCCACTCCACCCCCCCCCCCCCCCCCCATTCCCCATCGCCAAGGCCTTGCCCCGCCCTCCCGGTCCCGATCCCGACCACCCCTCCCCGGCCCCCCCACCCCCCCCCCCCCCCCGCGCGGCCGGCCTCCTATTATTATCCGCATAAAATCCCAACTAGCCCCCAAATTAAAAGGCCCCAGCAGTTACTTTCTCTTCACATAATACACGCGACCAGAGATAAAATCATGACAGGATTTCGATGTATGAGTCTGAAAATGGGTGCGCCACTAATGATCAAGCAATTTGAGTGGACTTGGAAGTCATTCAGAAGTTTCTAAAGCAAACAAAAGGAGGCCATTATCTCTGTTATCTGCAAACAACGAATTTGGAGTGTGTGCCTCCCACAGTCCACACATTACACGCGGGTTCTGGTAAGTTAGCGACACGCGAACTAATTACGAGCCGAAAGTCCGGCCGCGCCGCGCCGGCCGGGCGGGGTGGATTGGTAGTGACTAGTGATGATTGTAACAGCTTTGAAGACAGGACCTCAAAAGTCTTGTCGCTTATGACGAAGCATAAAATCAGCATTGAGGACTTGCAGAACATTTCGAATTCCTACATACTAAAGTAGTGATCGAGGAGGCAGCGTGAGATCAGTTGAAACTTATTCCAGTATAAAGCTGAACGTAAGTTTACAAAGTTTATATTATTGTGGTATTGGTACCGTAGTGCTGTAGCAATCTGTGCATGTGCATATGGTTTGTAGTGCACGTATAATGCAATGGCATGTGCATTGTATGGGATGCACGCACAAACTCTGTGCAACAGAATGTATTCTGCTTTTTAATTTAGTGCTTGTGTTTTTAATGTATTCATTTTATGCTAATTGTATGAAATTATTAGCAATAACTTTGATTTTTTTGTTTTGTTTGTAGACATGCACTGTAAATTAAGCATTTTGGCAGGTAAGAGTTGTTGAAATAAAACCATTACTGAATTGAATGGAAATGGTTGTATGTGAGTGCAGTGATGTTTTGTCAGAGTTGCAGTCTCAATCATAAATTTGGTTCATTCATGTAAAAACAAAAAGAAGAAAAACAAAAGACCTCCTCTAGAACACCCGTAGGTCAAAACTGCGTTTTGAATAGCGAAACTAATTGCCGACGCGAACATGAAATACATTGACTTAGATCTTCTGTCATAGAGAAGAAAAGTTTTGATTTTACTTACCAACAATGTTCCTGAGGCTCTCAATTTTCCCCTCTCTGCTTCATATCTGATGAATGAACTGAAAATGGTGAGTTTTAAGAAGAAAACTGACGCTTATCAGACTCGTAGGTGGACAGCATGCCGTCGAGCAACCAGCAGAAAAGCATGCTATGTAGTTTTGGTACAGAATTGCGGGATGAGGTCAATTCATTGACCGAGTACACAGGATGAGTGCTGTAGAATGGACTTTCATGAGTCTACGGTAGGTAGAATCTAACTGTGAACTACACATCATACATATACAACCATGACAAAATGGAACATTTTTTTTTTTTACTTACAGACATACTGTAGTCATGCAGGCAGACTAGATTAAGACTACCCCAATATGTGTTGAGGGGGCAGGGACGGGAAGGGGGGGGGGGTGAGAAAGATATAAGAAATGTCAAACAAATATCTGTCTTGATGTAATAACATTTGGGGCATGGAAGCTGCATGTGCTACAATTTTTCCTCAGTTCAATTCATTTCAAGTGAAACAGGAAGGGGGAAGAAATCTATATAATTCTGTTATAAATTAGAAAAAATTAACAAGGAGTTGTTAGCTACCAATGGTCTACTAGTTTTCTTACAATAATACTTGTTACAATATATACTAGTATTCAGTTTTAGGGGAAAAATGTACAGGAATCCCTCCATAGGCATTTTTTCTGACTTCACCCACACCCCTCTATCCCTATATCCTCCTCCACACCCCACCCTAGCCCTGCCATCTCTACCCTTCCCATTCTTCCTCATCCTCTCCACCCTTCACCCCACACACTCCTCCATTAAAAGCATTGGCTAACTTTGTGAGTCGCTGATTTAAAAAATTCTCAAACTAAGATGAAATATGTGTATGAGTACTTGTATTTGTACTCAAAAACCCTGAAACCAACCATAATTTGGAATGAAAAAGTGTAAGTTAGACGCAAACGGCGATTTTATTATCCTTCGTCTCACGAGACAATCACTAAGAGGACCACTTTGCTTGAATTTGAAAATGCCGTTATGTGCCTCCCGCCGTGTGATACGCCAATACACACAGTACGGTAAGGTGAGTCATACGCGCATGTGCACTCCTTATGTCTATTCTGTGCAACCGAACCCTCGTATATTTTTGAAACATTGGTTCACATTTTTTATATTTAAAAATGCTTCCTGTGGATATTATACTTTGAAACTTTCAGACTGGTATTTTTACACTATAACCCTTATGTTTATCCCATTTTCAAGTAACAAAACAAGATTTTTTTAAAATCATTACAATGTTAACCAATGTCTTTAATCTTCTCTTCCCCCTGTGTTCTCCCCCTCTATATCCACCTCACCTCATCTCACCCAACCTGCTATCTCTCCTCATAGCTCTCCACCCTCACCCCACACACCCCTCCATTTATCCTCTCTTCGGACTTCCCCCTGTGTTCTCCCTCTATATCCACCTCACCTCATCTCACCCAACCTGCTATCTCTCCTCATAGCTCTCCACCCTCACCCCACACACCCCTCCATTTATCCTCTCTTTGGACTTCTCCCTGTGTTCTCCCTCTATATCCACCTCACCTCATCTCACCCAACCTGCTATCTCTCCTCATAGCTCTCCACTCTCACCCCACACACCCCTCCATTTATCCTCTCTTCGGACTTCTCCCTGTGTTCTCCCTGTGTTCTCCCTCTATATCCACCTCACCTCACTCCACCCAACATTTCTGCTATCTTTCCCTGTGGATCCTCATTCTCTCCACACTCACCCCACACACCCCTCCATTTATCCTCTCTTCGGAGTCGGACTTCCCCTTGTGTTCTGCCCTCTATATCCACCACACCTCACTCCACCCAACATTTCTGCTATCCCTCCCTGTTCATCCTCATTCTCTCCACCCACACCCCACACACCCCTCCATTTAACCTCTCTTTCCCCCATGTTCTCCCCTCTTTAACCCACCTCACCTCTCCTCACCCAACCCTCTTTCCATTCTCTCTCTTCAGACAGGGAGCCCTTTGTACTCCTGCCCCACGGTCATTGCCAGTACTGGAGCAATGAAAACATGGTGCAAATTGAATTCTGCTTTTTTAGTTTGTTTACCACATGGTACTAGCTGCCTGTCTACAAACTTTACCGCTGACACCCTGACCCCACTTTCCAAAACCAGAAATCTTTCCAAAAGGAATGATTTAGGTCCTAAATGTTATGCTATGTACTTGAGCAAGGGTGTTATGTGCCTTGTACTCTGTTGTACAAGACATGTTCCCATTTTTACAGCTAAGCTAATACACATGTACATTAGGACATTGTAAATTGTAGCTGGTCTGGTATCTTCAGATGCATTATGAATATAGTGGCAAAATTAAAACAGGAGTGATCTCAATTGATTTTGTAGTTAAAGTGATTACACAATGGTAAAACAGTTTTTGATATATGATTGGGAATAGAATTCTAAGAAGAATAACATTAAAAGTTTGATGATTTTCAATTGAAATCAATGCATTTTGGCTAATTTTCTCATAAAAAGTCAAGAGTTGACCTAAAAATTTGAGTATGAGGTATGACGTCAAAGTGGGTACCCAGTTTCGCGCATTGCAGTTGCGCTGCGCGCTAGACTGTACAATATGCATCATACCTTGCGCGCATTTTGCTAGAATTGCGCGATATGGTACCCACTTTGACGTCATTTTGACGTCAAAGTGGGTACCCAGGGGTAAAAAATATCCTGAAATCTTACCACATTTGGGGGCTTCCTTGGCAACACGACTTTTAAAAAAACTTTAGGCAGATGATTTTCTGCTAATAAAATCATGCTCTTTTAAATGAACTAACATTGTTTCAGCATTGGGTACTCCCTTTAAACCCCACGCATGTACATGTATACAGTGTATGTAGATACATGTAGAGGACTTGTATTATCAAGATTCCGAAAAATTCCCTCCTCTCCAAGACAAAGAAACTAAAAGTAAAGTATAAAGAAAAAAAGAAAGACTGGGCACAAAAAAAAAAAGTCCATCTGAATTCTGAATGTATTTTATGGCCTCTAAACTAATAGTATTTTGTAGTCTGCTAAAAGAATTTCCAGCCAGCTTATAGCATGTATTACATTGTAGGCTTCCATGTATTAGAATATTAAAAGTGTGGAGGCTTTATTGTAAGTAAAGCCTACCACCATTTTTAGTCATGTAGACACATATTCCTGAACACAATCTACTCTACCTTTGCACTTCATGGGGAGAAATTTATGAAATGAAAATTTACCGAGTGTTATTGATGGTGTATTTGAGTACCCTTCCACTTTTGTACCATGTAATATAGCCATCCATTTCTCAATTTAATCAAGGGATTTCATGACACTGTCATAAATGTAATGTTCTTACATGTACGTTACATACTCAGAAATGGATAGCATATTTGCATATTGGTTGAAAAAAAATATTGACTGATGAAAGAGTGCTACCAAGTTCTTAAAATTTGCTTGAACTCTTTGGAAAGGATTTGATTTCATTTGGGTACAATGTACATGTATGTTTTCCATAGACTCCACTCCAGCCATACATGTACATGTATGTCAGACTTGGTACTCAATATGTTGAAATAAGTGACAGTTGTCATTAACCCATTCGTGACAGGAATTATTTAGAGCCTAATTTGATCAGCTTTTATTCTTCAAATTGGCAACGCCAACATTTTTATTTTATTGCTACATTTTTCTTATAAAATGTCATGTATCTGAAATGAATATAAATTGACAGAAATTATGATGAGAAGTCAAAAAGTTGCCAATTTGCAGGGGTTTGTGATTTTAAACTTTCTATCACATTGCTGCCAATTTAAGGATTTTAAGGCTTATTTTCCTTTAAAAAATTTTCAGCATCAAACAATGAATATTGATGCAACCAAAATGGGCACAGTTTGTGTAGAATTTTTTGCTCTTTCTCCTCATGTATTTGGTATGATTTTTAGGGCTTTGCATTAAAAGATATTAGGCCGAACCACAAAATGTGGACCTCTGCCACGAATGGGTTAATAGAAACAGCTGCCTCACAATCTGCTTTAATAGTTCCCCCTCTTCTAGTAGTACAGGTACTTTCAATCTTGGCAGTACTTACATTGTATCTAGCAAACACCAGAAGCGCAAGGATATTGAAACTATTTTTGTAAACAAAAGCTGGCTGAAGATATGAGATTGATGTGTACAAACTTGTGTGAACTGGCAACCAAAATGAAGAAAACTAGAAGGGGAAAAAAAAAGAGGAAAGATAATTTCGGTTTGCTTGTGTTTCATGCTTCCTCACAATAGAACCTGGGAATGGGGATATTTTCTTTTCGCTGAGTACAGACTACAGAGCAAGGACATGGGGGGGGGGGGGGGGCAGGGATGGCTGTTTGTTTCTTTTCTAAACAAAATCCGCTCAAAATGCAATAAAAATCGGCCAGGGGCAGTGCACAGCCAGGCATTGTAATCCTTTTCAGGTTCATTATAAGCTATGGCAGTTTTATGATTGAGAGTGGTGAAATATGAATTATGGGATGTGTAACTATGGCTGTTCTTTCGGAACTGCACAGGACTTTGTACATATATACATGTACATGTACCCGTGATCTCGATTCTGAAATACCGGTACATGCACTCAACTTACATGTATATAGTACAAAATCTTTATTTTAGTTTAAAAAAATCATGAGAAAGCAAAGTCTTGAATTTCTGATCTTTCCCCCAGAATCTCTGTCATCTTTCTTATTCAATATAAAGAAAGTTCTAGATGAGAAAAATACACAGTACATACAGGAGGGGAAAATATGAGGGCTCCTTTGAAAGTTTTGGGGTGCTTTTGTGGATGTACCTCAAGGGACAATGTCTGCAGTGAGGGACATCCATTTGTTCTACTTTAAAGTAACAATTTATGGTTAGATCATACATGTACCTGGTACATTTAGTATCAACAGCTAAGTTATGATTAATATTTCAGCTGCTATACATGACATACTACCCAAATACAGGATTCTTTAGGCAGGGCTTGACATTAGCAGGTGCCTCGGACACATGGGCCCCTAAAATTTGGGTCCAGACCCCCCTCCCCCCCCAAATTGAAAAATTTTAACATGTGGCTTGATACATACAGACCCTAGAATTTCAGTTTGGACCCCTACCAAAAAAAGGTTAGTGTGCAGCCCTGCTTTAGGGCAGGCAAACAGGGGAGGGGGGAGGGCAGGCATACAGTAGGGTGGGGAACGCACACTGTTCTCCAGTACTCTGCACTTGATCCTTAGGAAAAAGGTTAGTCTGCAGGCACAGACCCTAATTGACACTTTATTACAATGCATTGTATCTTTAGAGAAGCATAGTAAGACTGCCTACTGGCTCTGTCAGTATAATTCTGGAGCAGCTATAGTACACGATCCCCAGTGACTTCCTTTAGTCTCCTTTCAGACCTATATAACGTGTTTTGACAGACCAGTGTTTGTGCCTGCAAACTAGAAAAAAGGTAGTGAATAGCCATGACACAGAACTTGAGGTCCAGTTTGATGGAACTGGATTGTAAAGCATAAACATTCATGATAGGACAGCTGGTTATACTATAGGATGAAAGGACCTTGCTTTCCCAAGCCCTGAGAAATATGCAGTAAACAAGTTGTGGATTGCATGATTTCTCAAAGCATTGAAGTACAATGCATGAGTAATGACAAAAAGGAGAGAAATAAATTTTGAATGTTATAGTTTGACACAATGTTGTAAAAAGATGAAGGCTCATAATATATTATCTGTTTAGAGCCAGAAGGATGCTTTAACACATAGTTAATGCCCTTCTGACTCTGAACAGACAGTGTAAATGAATTCTAAAGCTAGTGATGAATGTAACCATGATATAGAGTAGACCAGCATTTATCGTACATGGGCAGTAAAGATATGTTTATTTTTAAAAATCTGAATAATCCCAATGTCACCTGCTAATTTTAGGGCTTCACAACAGGTTTGTAATCTACAAGATTTACATTTATTTAATTGTATAAATTCCTCTTTAAAAACACCTTTTTTGCAGATACATGACTTGTATCCAGTGCACAGTTACATGTATTGTTAATACCACTATTAGAATAGAAACACTAAATAGAAATAAGAATACAATTTCTTTGTCAATATTTAAAATACCAGATACACTACTATTTGCTGACTGTGAAAGTAGGTGGAAAATATCACAAGCACTTCACCATAATAGAGAGCTCAAGAGAGTTCAAGTTTAATCTCATTAACTGAGAGGAAATTGAAAGTATTGTTTCCAATTGATCTAATTGCATTTTTCTACAGAGACAACAGTTTCACGCTCTGCAACGAAGGAGGGAGGAGGAGGATCGAATAATGAAAGTCAAGTGAAGCCCCACTCATCCCGATCGCTCACGTCTATCAACAGATCCCACCCCTGCTGCAGTCGGCTGCACTGGGCTTGAATAGGCAGCCAATCAGAAGGAGGGAGAGTGGCTGCTGGCAGCTCTATTCATCCACTGAGCTTATTGCCACCCTCCTTGCTCTCTCTCTGCTCTCTCTGCTCCTACTAACATCAGGGCAGTATCATCCATAGGCCATCCAGCATCACTTACTCTCATCATCCGATGAAGCGCTGATGCGTGCTTGCTCACACGACTCCGCAGTCAGGAAGCCGCAGAGATAACGAGACAGGACGCTTGGCATTCCTTGCGGCAATCTAACGTCGGCAGAGTATGCAAAGAGGCGACAAACTGACGATTCAGAGAGGAACAAGATATTGTATGCTCTTGTAATGTAAGTATGTGTGTGATTCATATTGAAATACTTAGATAAATTGTCTTGTTGATTTATGAAGATGGGTTTTCAAAGTACTGGTATTAACTCTCCAGCTATCATGTATTGACTTATGCAACTAAGGATATAGAAACCCACAAATGTCATATCTTTCACTCTCTCTCTCTTTCTGTCTCTCTGTCTTTCTGATAACTTTATTCCTGTAAATTTTTTTCAATGCTAAATCTGTTTTGTCAGTTAAAGCAGGGAATTAGGCTGAACAATTTAAAAAAAATTAAAGTCATCCTATCTAATTATTCTCCAATCCATTGACTTCCTTTTACCAGGGTGATTTTAGTCTTACATTATGTACATATTCCTACACATAATTAGTCGTCCTACAAGTGTGCATGGATATTTTCACTCTAGCTCATGAAACGTTAAGTAATTTATGCCACATTTCACACATCAAAATTTAAGGAAAAGCAGAAACCACTCTTTTAATGGGAAAATAACCACTGCACTATCAAAAGAGCTAAACTCAGCATGATGCATTGCAGTTTGAAAGGCATATTATACGATGCTGTCACCATCGGACTGTGAACTTTGTTATGGTTTGTTCACATATATGCTGCTATATAACTGCTGGGAAAAAACCATGGCAATTTTTTTTCTTGTCTAAAATACTCTTAATTGATTGCAAGTGGGGATGAGAAAAGTTGCTGTGCAAATCCCAACAAAGTTCTACCACTGTGCAAAATCACTTACATGTCCATTTATGTCTGTCTTGTAAGGTAAACAAATTTGAAGTGCAATATATGCCTAAGTAGGTATGAAGTGGAATTTGCTAAGGAGGGAGGGGGGGGGGGGGGGCTATGGCATTTTACGCCGTCATATGTGAACTAGCCTTTTCTGCTTCATAGCATTGCACTCTGTGGTGACTGGTAGAAGCTGTATTCATAATGTAACGTCAAGAGAATCGCACCTGCTGGCTCCAAGCCATTATTCCTAATTGGAAAAAGTAATCAGAAAGGGAGAATTAAATGGCCTTAGTTACACTGCAGAATTAGAAACATACAAAGGTGAGGGGCATGTGTGGTGGCCTTTAATTACACTACAGCTACAGTGTTGGTATTTGGGAAGTCTGTGAGTCTTGAAAAAAAAAAAAAAAAAGACTTACCCCTTTGTGCAAATACAGTGAAACCTGTCTATAGTGACAACTCAAGGTAAACAAAAAAATGTGGCCTTCATAGACAGGTGTCTGCTATAGAGAGGTTCTTAAACACATGATTTATCTCCATGGGAATATCATAGTGGCCACTATAGGGAGGTGACTGCTATAGACAGGTTCTTAAACACATGATTTATCTCCATGGGAATCAATCATAGTGGCCACTATAGGGAGGTGACTGCTATAGACAGGTTCTTAAACACATGATTTATCTCCATGGGAATCAATCATAGTGGCCACTATAGGGAGGTGACTGCTATAGACAGATGGCCACTAAGACGGGTTTGACTGTATACTGTTCATATATGTACATGTACATAATTATTGAGAGTGACCATTTCATATTTCTGTTATGTTTATGAATAGGCCTATGATGACTATTACAAATGCTGGAAAAGTTTAAATCCTGAGATTTTACTGCTCTTGCTTTTAATATTTCATTCTCTGCAAAGCAAAATTTTACCAATTATTCAATAATTTTCTATATTAGCTGAATGATACTGTATAAATATATGTTGCTAAGAAATTAAAATATTGATTTAAACTAAAACCATAACTTTCATGAATTGTGTGAATGCTCCTGATTCCCTAATTCATGCTGTTAAATAATTGAAACATTTGAAAACACTGCATTTTTACGACATGCAGGATTTCTTTCTGGGGAAATGGCCATCATTTACAATTCGGCCAGAGTTTCTTTTCATTTTTCGTCTCTTTCAGGTTATTTTTAAAACACAACATATGCCTCTGTTGAATTCACCTGTGGGTTACTGACCTTAGCTCAACACCACCCCCTCGATTTTAATTTGAAACACCAATACCCAAGGGCTGTAATCCTAATTTTCTGCAATTGTCCAAACTTGTATGGTGTTGGACAAACAAACTATTTCTTTTCATCCATGATATTTTAAGAGGCTCAAGGCATCTTGAACTGGGAAAATAAACTGGTGCCATTATTTTTTTTTTGTCTTCCAGCAGAGTACTGCTATGCCCCGGAGTCCTCCTGTGCCAGAGTAGGGAAATATCTCGCTTGTTCTTGCCCTCCACTGTCTTTCTCCTCTATTCAAGTGTACTGCGAAAACTCAGTATAACAAGGTCCTTGGGACCATCAAAATTACCTTGTTATAGCAAGAATCCTGCTATATCAGGGTGAAAAAAAACCCAGAATATACATGTAAGAGCTGGGGCAGGAATATTACCTTATTACATTATCGGGTATTATATGTATATTGTTATATTATGTCTCTTTATACTGATACCGCTTTCACACCAAGGTACGGTCGCTGGGTACGGTCTCGGGACACAGTACAGTTTCGATATCACCTTGGGCTATAGTTCCAACTATGCCCCTCAAAGCAGTCAATATTTGTATACTACATGTGAGTCTGCCTAAGTCGAATCTCTTGGGACCACAGAAATCAGTTTGACTTGGGCGAAATTTGACTTAGAAGATGTAAATAACACGTTTTGCACAATCTGGTCTGAAATATTGCTTCCACTTAGGCAAATATTCGACTTAGAGAAGGTCGACTTATGCAGACTCTACTGTATTTAAAAGGAAAGTCCACCCCAGAAGTTTCACTGTTTCAATAAAACGAGTTAAATTTTAACTGCATTTTAAAAAAGAAATTAGAAGTTACACATTTTCTAACCCCCATGTATATTCAGAACAATTGCTTTTTACATTAACATACTTTGACTATGGGGTGAGAAAATGTGTAACTTCCAAGAAAATTGAGAAAATGTGAAATTTCATGTAGAAAGTGAATGGAGAGCTGCTCGCATACGATGTCATCAGTGTTGCCAATTTGCAGAGCTGAGAGTAATTTTCTAGAAAATGTAAAAGAGTTTAATTTTTCTTATTCTTTCACCGATTTTGCTCATTTCTTTTTTAAAATGCTGTTCAAATTCATCTCCTTTTATTGAAACAGTGAAATTTCTGGGGTGGACTTTCCCTTTGAAAGTTGAACCTTCAAGAGAAATTACAACAGCATCAAGGAAAACATGATCCAGTTATTGATAAGATATTGACTTGTTAAAATCCCATGGAGAGGACCTAAAAAATACACGAGGGCTCGGGGCGAATTTGCCCCCGAAACGCCAAAAAGGGCCCTGAAAAACTAAAAAAGAGCTCCTGAAATTCTCATAGGGTCCAATATAAACTGTAATACAATGCAGATAATTTGGGCAGGTGGGCTCAAATAGTAGCCCCAGAGAAAAAAAAAAAATTTCCTGGAGAAGACCTGAAGGAAACCAACACCCACAAGTCAAGTAGTTTTTTCAAATCAAATCTAAGAAGTAATAAGACAGAAATTTGAATAAATTTCCATGAAATAGGACACAGAATAAGAAAGTTATGGGGTTTTTAAAAAAATAATTTTCAAATAAACATGGTTAGCAAAATTATTGAAATGAATGTCCCACACTGTTTATGTGCTACATGTATAATTTGTGAAGTGTGTATGTAAATCTCCTCCTCCCCTTTTCATTCACTGAAAAATTGGTCTAAAAGCACTTAAAACAGTAGTCATTACTTCAACATACAGGCCAGAATGATTATCTTGTTTTTTGTATCCTGTTTTTATTTGGATCGATTTTGAAAAATACATGTTAGCATTTACACAATCGTGCTTCCACTTCCAGCCACAAGAGAGATCATTTAGTACTCCGGTCTTGAAATGCTCAATGAAATCAAACAAAAATTTATGATCTGGTGTTTCTTTGAGTATTGCCTTTTGACTTACTCCCACTCAGCAACCAGATGTTACGAAAATCCCAACTCTGGGAGAGTACAATACATGTACTACAATGCAACTGTTTGTTGACAGTTATAAAAGCTTCTTTCTCTTTCATTTCAGGACATTCCTTTCCCATGGAACATTTTTGTACATTTCACATGAAACGGCCTTTCAAAGTTAGATCATCTAGATTCTGTTCCAAAATGATACTTGTGATAATTAATGAATAACTCCATACCATTTGAAATAGCCTAGAGGGAATAGTTGTTTGATGTTTACTTGTAAAGCTAAACGTAATTCTGCTGCTCTAATGTGAACAGTGCAGCGTCTATTGTGCTTGTCTTCATTCAATGGCACCTCTGCTGCCCTAATGTGAACAGTGCCTTGTCTGTTGTGCTTGTCTGGATCTATCAATGGCACCTCGCCACACATTGTTGACTCCGGAAGTTGGTCGGTGAGCTGAGCGTATTGACCGAAGAATTGAAGTCTATTTTTCTTCTTCCCCTGGCAGGATGGAGTGTGTGTATCCACTGAAATTGTAATACAAAACTATAACATTTTGATTGCACATTTGCAATAAATTTCAGAATCTGAGCCTGGTTTTGGTTTGGAGGGAGTTATTGGAAAAATAAAGTTGTCTTGGTTTTAAATTTAAAAATGTGCTACACTACAGTGTATGCTTAGTCTCTGCCTTTGCTTCTGTGTCTAGATTTACATGTATGTGAAAAACTTAGGTAGTGTTTATGTTTTGGGGTGTAAACTTGCAATAAAGATTCATGAAATTTTTCTGTATGTCTAGTGATATGATATTCGTACTGACTATGAGCATACCTAGATAACTCCTGTTATCGCTTTTGCTTGTCACCTTTGAAAGACTACTTAGCAGTACAGTGTCTGGTTTTAGTATTAACAATTTTGCAGTATCTTTTAATATAGAATGCTAGGAATTAAGATGCGCATTATTCATGAACACCAAGAGCAAAATTTATGACGAGATGTGAGTCCATGTTCAATTACATGCAAGTGTACGTTGTGCCATTATTGAATAAGAGCTAAATAACTGTAACTACACGTACATGTACACCTGTAATAATTAAAGTCCCTAAATTGGTAATGCAGTGACTGACAAATATAAAATCAACTCTTTTTTTTTTGTTTGTTTGCAAATGGACAATTTTTGTGATAAATATGTAATTTTTATTTACTTTGGTTCATTTAATAAACATTTTCATTCAAAATAGATGGGAAAAAGAATAATTGTTGCCAATTTGAGGAGGAAACGTTGATTAATTCAGCTCTTAAGAAAGTACTGCCATGGGTTTGTAGGGCCCTATGGTTAATAAAAAAAAGTCAACAGATTTTTGCCTTCTCGGAACTGAAACTTCTATAAAAAGATCATTGAAGGATACTGAACTGTAGATGAAGCGAATTTTGTTCTTGTGTACGAGTGTGACCCACCGTTCCAGACAGCATTCATAGTGTGTAGCAGCGTTCAGACCAAACGAGTTAATCTGATTCAAACGTCATACCCAGACAATAAACTTTCACAAAGACGGCCTTGGGCCTTTACACAGTACATCTCTAGAATCCCTACTGTCCCCCAGTAATCTGGAATTGTACACAAAAGCCCCATTGATTACCCAAATTGACCACATTGAAAAATACTCGCAAAAGAGAAACTATCCATTCAGTGAGTCATCATCATCCATTTAGTGGAAATCTGCTTGGTGTTGAGGGATGACCTCGATGACCCCATTATACTAATTTCTGAAAGACTCCACATGTAAGCTGCATCAGATGGGTGTATCAAATCATACCTTTTGCAGTAGCAGTGTGAGTAGGTGGATACATTTGCACTAGTCTTTTAGAATCATCTTCAATGAGACGGGAATTGTGTCATCGCATGATCTGCTTTGGTAGTTTGAAGTATAGTTTCAAGTATAGTAAGTACATTTTTTTTGGTCTTTTTGTTTTTATTGCAAACTTAACATGAATAATGGTGCATTTTACATCAATGTTCAATACAATCTCTGAAAGAGAGAGAACAATTAAAAGGTTATCACCTCACATGTACTACCAACCTTGAACAAGAAATGAACATTATATCTCACAACACAGTGAAAAATAAGAAGGCTAGAAGTTTGTAGTAGTATGCAGTACTACCAGTACATACAATGTACTGTTAGTTGCAGGGCAAACCCGGAGAATAGAGGACTGGAATGCGCACGCATGCCATTCGTACAGTGCAGAGATCGGCAGAGACAGCCGAGGGTCAGGGTATGTGACAAGTCCATAATCGAGTTCAAAATGACTTTAAAATATGTTTTGATCAGATAATTATGTTCTAATATATTACATTGTCCTCTCGGCTTTCAGATTTTTGGTTATGTGATGAAAATCATTTTGATTTTGGCCAGAAATGTTGTCAAATTCACAAATGTTTCATCGCTGAACCTAGTGCAGGTCGTCCCCGTCGCCACTGCCACTGGCCTGCATTTGCTTGCACACAAGTAAAAATGCCCGCGCGTTCCGGCCCCTATTCTCCGGGTTTGCCAGTTGCAGGCCTACAAAGACAATACCCACCCACTCCCTTGAGTGAGTGAGTGAAAGTTTAGGTTCAGTCATTCTACTTCTGGTACATGTATACAGTGCTCCCAGCCCTATCTGACTTTCACCATTCAGAAATTCATTTATTCCTTATTTCATTCACATTTAATTTGTTTGTTCAGTGGTAAAATGTATGTCTTTTGGTGGTGCTGTATGACTCTTGAATTGTTATATATTCTAAATTCTATTTGTTTTTTTTTAACATTGATTTTTTATTTATTGAGTACTGGGAACTTGATTCAAAGTACACTCACCAGGACTGTCCAATTCCTTCTCCCTTTTTCTCTGTTTCCTCTTCTTTTCCCCCTTTTTTTTCTTCTTCCTAAAATAATTCTTCCTAAACAGTTAAGTATCATTATATGATTGTATGCAAATGGAAACTGAATTTCTTTGTACATGTACATGTATTGTTAAAAAAAACGAATAAATTACCATGTGACACTGTGACTATGACTTTTTATGCCTCCGCCCACCGTAGGTGGTTGCCAGAGGCATTATGTTTTCGGGTCGTCCGTCCGTCCGTCCTGTTTTCATCCTCGCGATAACTTAAGAAACGTTTGACGGATCAACTTCAAACTTGGCTCGTGTATGCATATGGGAGGGACAATGATCTGATTAGATTTTGGAGTCTCAAGGTCAAAGGTCAAGGTCATAGAGGTAATAATACACATAAAAATGGCTTGTTCTCGCGATAACTTAAGAACCATTTGACAGATTGGCTTCAAACTTGGCTCATGTGTCCACATGGAAGGGACAATGATCTGATTAGATTTTGGGGTCACACGGTCAAAGGTCAAAGGTCGCAGAGGTCATTATGTAATTAGAAATGGTCCGTTCTCGTGATAACTGAACAACCATTTGACGGAGCAGCTTCATACTTGGCACATGTATGCATATGGGAGGGACAATGATGTGATTAGATTTTTGGGTCTCAAGGTTAAAGGACAAATGTCATAGAGGTCATTATATACATGAAAATTGCTTGTTCTTGCGATAA
Organism: Echinometra lucunter; assembly: GCA_029962745.1. Taxonomy (NCBI): domain Eukaryota; kingdom Metazoa; phylum Echinodermata; class Echinoidea; order Camarodonta; family Echinometridae; genus Echinometra; species Echinometra lucunter. The sequence continues at coordinate 27,457,610 of CM057160.1, read as the reverse complement.
CTTAACAACTCTGTGACGGTTCATCTCCAAACTTGGCTCATGTATGCATATGGAAGTCTCATAATTGTCTCATATTAAAAAATCAACATAAATGTGCGATATATTTCCGATCTGGCAATTGCGGAGGCATAAATTTCGACCGCGCGCGGTCAAGGATTCATCTAGTTTAACCAACAACCATACCATGACATAGAGACATTTGGCCTACAAAACTTTCAGATTTACATTTGACTAAAAGATTGGGATGCCAGTGTCACTAGAATGGGTAATAAATTGCTAAAGGAGAAAAGCTTTCCATTTATCTTGTGATTAATCACAAAGCCCTAAGTCTTGTGATGGAAAAGTCTCTGTCTGTTGTTTCTCTCATTGATGCAGGGGGGGGGGGGGGTGAGATGCAGTTGTAGAGTCCGTTTCTTACTTTTAACCATTAGCTCCTGAAAATAATTCAGCAGCCACCAGATTAATCTACATGTAGGCCCCAAAGAGCGGGGGGAGAGCTCGAAACTTTTACATATTATGAAGAATAGGTTTCACTTTGCACTGTTAAGTAGTACCTAAGTGAGTGAACAATTTCAAAGCATCTCTTGATGTGGAATCTGCATTTTTTATTTCCTTTAAAAAGTGTACCAAGTCACCAGAAAAATGATTTGTTTACCAGCAGTATGAAATCATCCCCCCCCCCATCTTTACCCAGGGTGGGGTTAACACTGAAGGAGTTTTAAGAAAATGAAAATAAAGGATAGTATAACACCAGAACACAAAGAATCAAGAGTTAATTTGGATTCTTTAAATGCCTTAATGCATGCCAGCACATACTACATGTATGTACATTGTATCAACTAGTCAACTCAACTTGGTGCTTAGAGTAAACTGTATTTGAGCTGGCTGTATGTCTTTATAGAAATGATATTTGAAACTCAAATTCGGAATATCTGTAGTGACACTGAATGTACATGTATAACATACAAAGTAAAATATCATTTAGTAATTGTAAACTAATAGGACATACTAAAAGACAGATCCTGTAAAATGAATTTTCAGCATTGTATTTTCTTCAAGAAGTTGAGTCTGTAATGTGATCATGAAGCATGAAGTATCAATGTGTTTTTTTCCCCTGAATCTATTGATTTGTGGCTAAACCTGTAGCATGGAGTGGTGATTACTGTATTCATTACCGGTATTGATTTTGTTGTACAGCAGGAAGTCTTTTATGGATTAATTTCATGGTGTTTGCCTTTTCCTCCAAAGCCCTGTGGTTACATTTAATTTCACCTTCAGTTTGTGAAGTCAGTCCTGTCAGAAGATTGTGTGTAGCCAGATGAAGTCTAAAGCAGGTTTAATTGACAGCATTTGGAATGTGTAGAGATAATGAAAGAAAGGAGTACCAGGGTTGTACATGTAAGTCCAAGCCACAGGATATTTTTTTTTACTAACCATGGAGTGTATTAAAAAGAGTACATACTTGAATGTACGGAGAGTCTATTCAAAGAAGTGAAACCAAAGTACATTTTGTCCAAAACACAGACAGATTGGAACTCTCCCAAATTCCATTAGAAACATCTCGTCCATAATTCAAAGGTCAAATGCAATAGCATTTACTAGTATTTTCTTTTAGCACACCCAAACCTGATTCATTTTACTCCACTAAAAGAGTGTTGAATCATAATTCATCAGATTCAGATTCAAAAAGAGAGTGACAGGGAATGTTACTTTGAACTTGGAGGTGATGTGCCTTTGAAAACTCCTGAAAAAGGAAGATACACATAATGATAGAAAGAGAAAAACCTTTGAACTTATTAATATACATGTTAACCCATTTGTGACAGAGGTCCACATTTTGTGGTTTGGCCTAATATCTTTTGATGCAAAGCCCTAAAAATCATACCAAATACATGAGCAGAAAGAGCAAAAAATTCTACACAAACTGTGCCCATTTTGGTTGCGTCAATATTTGTTGTTTGATGCTGAAAATTCTTTAAAGGAAAGTAAGCATTAAAATCCTTAAATTGGCAATGTGATATAAAGTTTAAAATCACCGTTTTCCCTTGCAAATTGGCAACTTTTTGACTTCTCATCATAATTTCTGTCAATTTATATTCATTTCTGATACATGACGTTTTATAAATAAAATGTAACAATAAAATAAAAATGTTGGTGTTGCCAATTTGAAGAATAAAAGCTGATCAAATTAGGCTTTAAATAATTCCTGTCACGAATGGGTTAAAATCTGCAAGAGGAGTGAATTCGCCTTTCTATCGCCCACCTGGCCTGCAGCATGATAGCATTCAATATATGTAATAATAGCAATTTGCAATTTTAGCAAATGAAATCAAAATAGTAATGCTTACAGTCTCTCTTTTACTCCTAGATTTCAAGTCTGGATTGGATGTCCGCACAAACTGAAAGAAGATGGAGATTCCCAGCTTTCAGCGTATAGGTCCATGGTTTCTTGCCATCAATGTTCTACTGGGGTTACAATACCCTCGCCTTGGTGCAGCACAGGGCAACCCTGACAACATCACCTTTGTGATCGAACCAGTGGACAGGGAGACCATCGTCGGTGGGTTCATTATGCTGCAGTGTGTGGTTTCTCAGATGATGCAGGGGAACTACCACTTAGTGTGGACCCACAATAACAATCCAATCCTGGAAGACAACATCCCCATCCGCGAGGATGTCAGCAAGAACTTTCGCGGGCTGGCCATGTATCCTCGGGCTAATATGCTCATCAATCCTGTAGCGAAGGAAGACCATGGTGCTCTTTTCTCCTGCAGGCTGTATAATGGTTCAGTGCAATCTGATGGAGCAAGGCTGATCATGGAATCCAGAAGTGCAGTCCTGACGGTGAAGTACACTCCTCCACCCAAGTACCCTCTCTGTAGGGTTGGCCCGCAGGAGAAGAATGGTAAGATCACTGTGGTGCTTTCATGTTGTACAGAGATTTCCAGTGTGAGGATGTCTCTGGCCTGGATAGCAAGGGGTGAGAATGCCAGCTGGAGGTTCACTCAGCAAGCTAAAACTGGTTATGAAACTGGTCAGAACTGCCTTGAAGCTGACATCAATACAGGGTTCAACTTCAGCATGTATCAGTGCCATATGAATGTAGCTTCTGGTGAAAGCACAGATTTTAAATCAAATCCATGTGGCATCTCAAAATTGAAATCCCTTCACATTGATCTAAAGAACTTGGACCACAAGAATGCACGGTTCAACTGCAGCGTAGATGTGCCTGGGAGATATCGCTACTTATGGCACCTCCAAGATGAGGCCAAAACGGAGATCCAGGAAGTGAGTGGTGTGAACGAAATTTCGACTCTGGAGCTTCGGCTAAGCAAAGTCAGCAATGGCTCTTACCTTACTTGCACAGTGTTTAATCAGTCTGAGGATTACAGCATAGTCATAGATAAATCAGAGCAGTACTTCATGGGAACAACTGAATTACAGATTGTCCATCAGTCTCCACCGCCAGGAAGAGGAAACCCCACCATGTTGATCATTGGCATCGTGATAGGAGCAGTGGTTGGAACTCTCATCTTAGGTCTCACTTTATACTTCATCATGGTGAGATGTTCACGGCGGAACGAGAGACTGTACGCATCTCTGGGGCGCTCTTCTGAAGCTGGCATGCAGATAGGTCCCGGAAACACATACATCTACCACAAGAGCAATGAGAATGGGAACTCAAATGGCACAGTGGTTACGACCGCTGAGGGTGGTGTGATTCAATCTGGAGCAGATGAAATTCCCCCAAAGCCAGGTGGCCATAGGACAATCTCCTGGGAGCCTGAAGACATTGTCATTCGCTCTAATGGAGGAGTCATCAATCATTCTGAAGACCCCAAGAGGCGCAACGTAGAGGGTTTGGTTTATGCCGATCTTGCTTTCAAGGAGGGAGAGGAGGAGCAAGACGCAGAGGGTGAAGAAGGTGAGGAGGATGAGGCAATGAAAGGAGCAGTAGGGGGCGATGCGAACGGTTCAAAACCAGGGACAGCAAGGCAAAACAGTATAGAGTATGCCAGTATTGTGCCTCCTCTGAGATCATTGCGATTTTAGTTCCGATGGCCTTTGGAAAGGACAATGAACTTCATGACCAGGAAGTCTAAGGATTTGTGCATTACAGGGATGTAAAATGGTAAGAAGACGTTTTCGTTACCCACTCTGCTTTTGGGATCCTCGTACAAATGTATTACAGTACACAGTATTTCTTCTTCAAATATTAGTGATGAAAATTGGAGAATACTTTGCAATTCTTTTGATACTTTTTTTTGCACTAGATATACATGTAGTACTTGCTCTTCACAGGGTTCAGCTTAACAGTACAGGTTTATTGCCTTTTTCCTTCGATATTTGTTAAAACTTAACTGATGCAATTATGATTACTAGATTGCATACTAGTAAATGCTTTAGTTCTTGTATTAGTGCCCATGCCATTATGCTTTAGTTCTTGTATTAGTGCCCATGCCATTATCACCATTTACATATATATGCTGCGTAAAAATGATCAAACTTGGTATTTTGTTGAATGGTGGTGAATTGTTGAAATAAGATTGATTCTACATGTATTAAGGAAACTGAAAGTAATGTACAGTGTTGATGAAAGCCTTGGATTTGGTGGAAATCTGGTTTTCTTGGCACCTACAAGACCAGTTAAAAGTTAATAAACAATTCTTCACTTAGTTTTGAAAAAAGTGAAAAATGATAGTGTGTGTCTTGCTATCTATTGCGCTGTTATTGAAGCAAATATGTTTTCTCTTTTAGCTTTAGTTATCACTTTGGGGAAATCAAATCATTTTGAATGTGAAGAAGATTCCCATTTGTCACCCTTTGAACTCTTACTAGCACTGCACATTACTTGAAAGAAATGCTTTGAATGGTCGCTTTTGGCTGAAAATGATAACATGTATAGCAGGGCTGCAATTACTCTATTTCCTGTTGTTTCTTTTATGGATGGAATCAGGAATTTCTTTGTTCTTGAAATTGCGTTAGTGGTTTGAATCGCTACAACCTTCTTGTAGTAAACAATTATCTGGAAAGTATATTCATGTACCTACATGTAGACAGGAACTAGAATGTATTGTGAAAAGTTCTATTCCATCTTTTAATTACAGCAATAATGTAATATGTGCACATGCCAGTCACAATATATGTTATTACAGGTCTGTACTTGCTTTATCAATATTGTAAGAAAAACAAATGATGATGCATTATTCTGGACCTACATGTATAGTACATAGGACACACGCTCTGGCAACGATTGCTCTGCAGTTTCTTTACTAACCAAAGTCCTAATGTCACCTCTGTCTGGACCAAATGATATACCTAACCTTAATCCTAACCATTAGTCTAAGCTTATCCCAGTTTTAACCCTAACCCTTACCAGCCTGGAACCAGAGGCGGCAGAATGTCAGGCTCAGACAAAGGAAGTGGAGGGGCACCTTTTGTCCACCAAACACTTGGTGCCCCTCCAGTGCTTTCTTTGTCCGAGTCTGACATCCACCACCTCTGCCTGGAGCATATTTTTGCGAGCAGGTCCAGAGAAATACCGGCGGAGCATTTCTGCTAGAACTTAACCTTAACATGTGATAGTGGATATTCACTGATGATTGACTATTTATTCAGTGTTGTATCTTGTACTGTTTTGGAATATGTTTTGTCACCTTGTCAATTACTGTTATGTATTCATATCTTAAAAGAGTTTTGAAAAAGAGAGATGTACATATACTATTTGCACAGTGACATGCAAAAATAATAGGCAAGTGATTTAATCCTTCGTGCATGATAGCGGAATGTTCATACTTCACTAGTACAGTGTTATCTTTTTCTTTAAAAAAAATAGTCTTCATTCTAAGATATATGATCCGTCTAAAATGGGGGTGTTTCATAAAGCTGTTCGTAAGTTACGCACAACTTTACGCACGACTGGTGATATGTTCTTGAACTACATGTCAAAGATTGAGAATCCGATGAGCATCCAAGAACATGTTCCAGTCGTGCGTAAAGTCATGCGTAACTTACGAATAACTTTATGAAGCACCCCCCTGGACATTGAAGGTTAATCAATGGTGACTTGTTGATGTTTAGAATTTAGTACAAATGATAGAAAATTGTAAGTTTATCCTTGCCTAGCTAAGGGCATATTGCTCTCTCTCAAGCACTTGCCCATGCATCAGGTTCACTTGCCCATATTTGACATGCCTAATGATGTATTCACTGGGTGATTTCAAGTTTGGTGTTGACCTTTTGGTGTTAGTGTTAGGCTGATTTTTACATCAACACAGCTCCAAATTAAAAATAAAACTGGTCTTGGGACAACTGTCACTTGGAGTTGAGCAGTCAATAATGTCATTTGAACCACTTTTGTAAATTCAGATTAGGTGTTGGAGCTATGGAAAGCAATCAAAATTGTGCTTCTAACACCAACACCAGCACCAACACCAGCACCAACACCGAACTTGAAATCACCCACTCTGTATTTACATGTATTCTTTGTTGATGAAGCTTCCAGATTTCTAACAAGAGTTTTATAGTACTGACATGGGAAAAAAGGGTAAAATATCCTATCATTATGCAATGCTTCACACTAACTTTTTTTGAGGGGTCCGGATTGAAAGACCACTCAGGAGTCGGGAGAGACAAGCAAAGTGGTTTGTAATGGCAGGTGATCATTCTGTACAGGTTCCTTCAGTACATGCTGAATTGGGAAGCACTATACATGTATGCATGGGAAACAAAAATTATGGTCTTTATAGACAGGTGGTTGCCAAAGCAGGTTTGACTGTAGTTTTTTCATTTTCATACAAAGTATCATGTCATATTTATATCTTTGATGATTCATTTTTCATGCTGTACAATACCCATACTGGAATATTTTGTATTCAAACTTTGCCCCTGGGCCACAGACAGCAAGCAAACAAGTATTTGATATACATGTACAGTACATGACTATTGTAAATCATGAGCATTGTACAAAGTACAGGGCATGCTGTTCTGGAACCCGCTGTAAAATGTGGGTGGAAGAATTCAAACTTTGTTTGAACTCTTGAAAAGCTATTAAATTTTCACCTGTGGGCAAGTGTGCACCCAAAATTCAAAATAGCAGAAGTTTGTAATGCAAAATACCTCAAAATAACTTATTCATTTTGCGTTGTATTCAGGCTGCTGGTGAATATACATGTATACATCAGAAAGGTGAGGCAGCACTTTCAACTGAAAGAATATATTACAATTTCATTTTATAAGATCTTGATTTGTTCAAAGCACTTATGCATTTTGAATGTAAGAGAAATCTATACCGAAAAGACTATCTTGATAGGTTGAGGCTTGAAATGTTCTAACCCCACTGTACAAGTACATGCCAAATGATCGAAGTTGTGATCAAATTTCCATCAAGATGTAAAATTGCCCTGATTGTGGTTCTGAGTCTGGAGGAGGTTGTGAAGCCTGGAAGTGCATAGGAAGGGTGTTAGCATTGTGAATTTTATTTCTGTGGTTTATATTATATTAATGCAGCAGTTTCATGACAGTTTTGGTAGCTAAAAGAAAATTGGCATAAAACCGGTGAAATATTGTCTCAAATTGGCCCCCTTGCATCCAAAGATTCACATGCTAGGTCGTGATATTCCTGTAACAAGTTATGTGAACTTTGGAGTAAATATCTGAAAGAAATGCAAGATATTAACGGGTGCACTCTGCCCTTGGCTAGGACTTGTGCCGCCCCGCCCTCCCCCCCTGCGACCCGCACTAAACGCTTCCTTGTGCTTGTAGCATGGACAGAATCCCCATAGGTTTTACACATGTGCTGACTCTGTGTGATGCAAGTCAACATTGCTAGAAGTTTACATCTATGTCCCAGGATGAAAACTATTTTTTGCCTTTTGTTTTCTCAGCAGCTAATAGACTTGCTAGTACATATCTTGCTATTTATTTTCGAAAATTTTCTAAAAATTGAGAAATCTGATGAAGCATACTTAGAGCCTACCAAAACAGTACCTACAGTGTAGCCTTTAACTGTGCATAACATGATAACAAATTACCGGCTTTACAGCCCCAGTAGTGTGCTCTCTAATACTGAAGAGAAAATTTGATTCAAGGGAGTGATTGCTCTAATCAAATTGCACTGATGAAATTGAACTGCCCAAGTTTTGAGAGTGCACATAATTGAGTTCAATAAAACCTCGTCCATTTTTCATTTGCTTGGATCTTCATTATGTTCATTTAGTACTAATTGGAAATGCCTCTGGACAAAAATATGATTGATATATATTTTGCTTGTCGTTGCTCTGCATGGTACTTGAATTATGAACACTAATCAACCATGTTAGAGCACTAGGGATGTAAACTTTTGACGGTATGAAACAAAAAAACATCTGGTAAATGGAAGATGCGTACTACACCAATCATGATCACTGAATCCTGGAATCAGATCTGACTTAAAGCATAATGGACGGAGCGCATCAGCCCAATTTGTGTAACGGATAAGGTTATTAACTGCACACTGGCTTTACAAATTTTTGTGAATGAAGCCTGATGCCTTGCGTTGTCCAAAAGAATCCAGGAATCATCGATGAATGGCGGAGTTCAGTTCATTGGTAGGGGAGATTTTCAAAGAAACTATTTTCTGAATTATTTTGATGTGAAACTTGGAAGTCATTTCGATGCTGAGGAGCAGTGCTCTGAGAGAAGACTGGATTGAGTTGGAGTATTACCAAAACATTAACATTCCTAATTCAGTAGTTAATTCAGAAGCATGCTCCCCCCCGCCCAATTTTCATTGGTTGTGTAGAATTCAGTACTGTTTTTTTTTTAAATACAGAATGTGAATTCCTCTAGCTCTTGTCAGGAAATAATTTTTTTTTTTCCAAAAAAAAAGAAGGTCTTAGTCTATTTTTGTATTCATGTCATCAGGAAGAAACTTGATTTTAATTTTTTAAACTGTAATTATGGACATACAGTGAATAATATTGATATTATTTTTTACAGTGGAAGTATGAAAATATGGGCTAAAACATAGGCCATTGTTTGTGTATACAATACTTTAAATGTATAAATGGTCAGTTTAAATGTGTTCTGCATGTATCTTCTCTTTCATGATATATGTGGGTAAATTCAACTCTTAGTACTATCATTTGATTTCATTTATCCTTTGCTAAGATCAGCTTTGCATGCAAAATGCATTCAGTGGTAGTACTATCCAGCATGCAGACATAGGAATGTAGCTGATTATGTATCTTCATTGTACCTAGTCTAAAAACAGTACAATTAAATTATTTTCCCATTGTCTTGAAACATAAGATGTGCATTTTGAATGACATATGTTCACCTTTAAATTTTCATACGAGAATGTTTGTGTTTATATTGAAAAAACACTGCCATTTTATTGTTGTTTTGCTGTCAATTAAGAAAACATTTTTTTTTATCAAAGCAGTCGAAGCATATCATGTATTCGCAGAAATATACATCTTGTAAATTATGATGTCACTCAAATAAAATAGCATTGAGTAGCTCTATCATTATGTTGATTATTTTTCTTTTGGTTATCATGATGTATGTGAAAATGAGTACTTGTGAGCATGAGGAGACCGATATTTTGGGGACTTGGTAATGGAGGATTAATATGGTGTTGAACCTAGGACCTTTGGTGTTGAAGTCCAGTGTTCTGTGCACTGAACCTCATACTTGAGATATTATTACTGTGTTAGTGTGTGTAACTGAGTGATCCTGACCTGTCATGATCAGATTTGTTAAATTTTTAAAATGTCCTTTTACTTATTGAATATATATATTATGAAGCTACAAATCCATAGATATATTCCTCAAACTTCTTGAGACCTGTTCCTCTCATCTGCTATTATGGTGACCAAATCACAGTAATCAGTGTAGTGTTACTTACAACATAGCTTCATGTGGGCAATTTTGAAATCGAGGAAAGAAATACATTTTGAATTTTGAACCTCCCTGGTAAAAAACAGAAGCACGGAAGCAATTCAGGGGTAAATATCACCGTGAAAAATTGTCTTTACCAATGTTTTTATTTTAACGTAAACGATGTCCTGCTGTGGACTGTTTTATAAGCGATAGTGTATAGGTATGCAACCGAGACAGTTTGGGGAACAGTTCTGCGAAACGTGTGGGTGGAAAACCTGTGGTGTGATACGGAAAAGCCATTAAAGTGATCATTTATGGATGAGGCTTTGAATTGCTTTCTTTGGCCATGAACCCTCCTGAGATAGGAAAAGGGAAACAACCCTGAGATAGACAAAAGAAAAGTAATCTGTTTGGTATACATAAGTGATGAAGTAGGATGTGTTTCCAGCGATCCATCATAATGCGAAGTATGGATGAAGCTTCGTTGCTTCAGCTTGGTGGTGGTTAATTATGAATATGATTGAAAGGGCAATGAAAGAAAAGATTTACATGATCCTAATGATTGGGATGATGAGGAGGAGGAGAAGAAAGAAGGAGAAAGAGAAAGAGAACATTGATAAAGATGATGATGATGATGGTGCTGATGATGATGAGGAGGAGGAGGAGGAGGAGGAGGACTAGAAGGGGTGATGACTTTGAAAAGTGACTATGTAATGTTAGGCCGACTGTGATCACATTTTGATGGAAATTACAGAAGATTTTGATCATGGTAGTTTTTTTTTAAGGTGACAAAAACGTATCACAAGCCTAACATACTTTCTCTACCGGCACTGAGTTCATTTCATTTAACACAAGGAAGATACTTTCTTATTGAAATGGTTATTTCAAATGGTAGAATTAATCATTTGTCAAAGAATAAACTTCTTGAGCACTTCCAAAATTTTGAAAAAAACAATGTATGAACTGCATTTCAAAATGATGAAGCAATAGCCATTATTAGCACGGCCCACTTTTGGATAAATTTCCTGAGAGGCTTCCAAACTTGGCATACAAGTGGATACACAGTATAGCTGCCAAGAAGAATTTTGACAAATGGGTTGCACTGCTCGGCCAAGTGTCGGTGTAACAATGTGTAAAGAATTGAACTAAACAAATTCATCAAGTGATTGGATTATGTCTTGTTTGGTTGGAGAACACAGATCATGATGGGGAAGGCACGATGCAATCAAGATGAAATTGAGTGGATTGCTCTCCGATCAAGGAGTTGTTCAGACCACTGGTGTGTTTGGAAGACAGGCATGGAGGTAATTGGCCTCTCCTGACAGATTTTAAACCAAGGTTTAGAATCGAAGAAAAAAAAACACACAGCTAGGGTAATTAGCAGGCTAGGGAATTATCTGTAAGAGTATAGAATATGCATGAAATGTAGATCTATAAAAATCTTATTGATCAATCATAAAAACAGTGGTAAGCAATGGTTTTTATGGGGTAATCCCCATTAATGAAAGTGGAGCCATCATGAGGTACATTTGTAGCTTCCTACAGAGGCTTCACCAGAGTATTTTGATTGGGGGGGGGGGGGGGGGTGACCCATAGGTGAGTTTCTTTACATTTTAAATGTTTTAAATGAACAGGGGTATTATGTAGTTGCATGACCCATCCTTCTCTTTCCCTACAATCTTCTTTTCATCTTCCTCTTTTTTCTTCTTTTTCTCTCTTTTTTAAATTTTTATATTTTGATCACTTGAAAACTACAACTACAACATGAAACCAATAGGCAAGAGCAGTACAGTCGCCGCAAGATGAAGATTCTTCAGCTGGTAACAAAAAACTGAAACTGAAACTGAAACTGAAAGTGGAGCTGTTCAGACCAATGGTGTGTTTGGAAGACAGGCATGGAGGTAATTGGCCTCTCCTGACAGATTTTTAACCAAGGTTTAGAATCGAAGAAAAAAAAACACAGCTAGGGTAATTAGTAGGCTAGGGAATTATCTGTAACAGTATAGAATATGCATGAAATGTAGATCTATAAAAATTTTATTGATCAATCATAAAACAGTGCTAAGCAAAGGTTTTTAAGGGGTAACCCCCATTACCATGATTACTGAAAGTGGAGCCATCATGGGGGCCATCAGGGGCTTCACCAGGGTATTTTGATGGGGGGGGGGGGGGGCAGGATGACCCATAGGTGAGTTCATTTACATTTTAAATGTTTTAAATGAATACGGGTATTATATAGTTGCATGACCCATCCTTCTCTTTCCCTATAATCTTCTTTCATCTTCCTCTTTTTTCTTCTTTTTTTTCTTTTTCTCTTTAATTTTTTTTTTTGATCACTTAAAAAATCATAAGGGAGGTGGTCACCCTCCACCCCTCCCCCCTATATTATCATTATTGTGATCAGCAAAGTGTCTTCCTTCCCTTCTGTTTGATCTCTCGCCAAGCTCACTACTTTTGCTTATTATTCATTACTCTAATGTCTGCCCCTTGTCAGTTTGGTTCTCTCTCTCCCCTCCTTCCTTCATCCATTTCTCTTCACCTCCCATTTTCCACATTTTGTACTCAACTTTATTTCCATGTAGCCTTATTTTTCCTCTCAAACTCTGTTACCCCCCCCCCCCCCCTCATCTCACCCTTTATCCTCTTTCTTCTCTCTCCTCACTTTTCTCAACCTCATTTTCTTTCCTCATCCCTCTCTCTCCCTTTCCTCACTCGTCCTCTCTCCCTCTTTCTTCCCCCTCTTTCCTCACCCCCCAACCTCTCCCTCTCTTAAACTTCCTTTCTCTCTTTTAACCCATTTGTGACAGAGGTCCACATTTTGTGATTTGGCCTAATATCTTTTGATGCAAAGCCCTAAAAATCATACCAAATACATGAGCAAAAAGAGCAAAAAATTCTACACAAATTGTGCCCATTTTGGTTGCGTCAATATTCGTTGTTTGATGCTGAAAATTTTGTAAAGGAAATTAAGCATTAAAATCCTTAAATTGGCAATGTGATAGAAGGTTTAAAATCACCGTTTTCCCCTGCAAATTGGCAACTTTTTGACTTATCATCATAATTTCTGTCAATTTATATTCATTTCAGATACATGACGTTTTATAAGGAAAATGTAGCAATAAAATAAAAATGTTGGTGTTGCCAATTTGAAGAATAAAAGCTGATCAAATTAGGCTTTAAATAATTCCTGTCACGAATGGGTTAATACATATTGCCTTCTTTACTATCTCACTGCACCTTAAAATTTGCTTTTGCTTTCTCACTGTCCCTCTCAATGTATCAATGTTAATTCATCAATGACAAGATATAATTTTCTGGGGGGGGGGGGGGGTCTTCTGTGACTCTATCTTTCTAATTGAGGTGTAATACATACATTCCTTCATAGTCTGCAAACCTTGTCTCAGTTTGTACATAACTGCCTTCATTTAAACCATTCTTCACATTTTTCTGTGTATATCTCTCCTTCCTATTTTTCACCATTGAATCTGAAGGTTATAAAGCACTTTTTCCTGTCTATTCTTCCTCCCCTCCTCTCTCTCTCTCCCTCTCTCTTTCTTGCTCTCTCTCTCTCTCTTCTTTCATCCTCTCTTTCTCTCCTTTCTCTTTAAAGCAAGTGCTTAAAGACAACCCTGTTAACATGAAGCAGATTGTACATACTTTATTATTGTTAACTTAATTGTCTTCATAAATTTTGAAAATGCTCATCATCAATATCCAGTTTTCTGTCTTAAATCATGATTTCTCTAAGCATCAGTATGATCAATGCAAACAGAACAAGAGGCATTATGTGGAACAATCTGCTTTTACGCCTGCGCAGTACCTTCATGGCTTTGCTAAGAACACAACATTGAGAAGGGCTGTATTCTCCTCCTCCTCCTCCTCCTCCACATCCTTCTAAGGATGGACCAGATAAAGAGATGGAAAAATGGTGCATGGGGACCTTGCTTGTGATAAATGGGATCGCATCTCACTCCCCTTACTCCACCTCCTTTGAGATGGGAGTAGGAGGAGGTGCCAAGATGAGGATGACTGCGGTATTCCCACTGGTATCTGCATCCCAAGGGTCGGTGGTTCCGAATCTCCAGTCCCCCATCTACACGGCGCTGGTGACGATGCGTGGTAATTATCGGTTGTTTTGACGTGACAGTGACACCTCCTACATTCCCCTCATCCACTAGCCCAATTATCGTCAACTCTTGGGGATGGGGGGGGGGGGGGGGGGAGATATCCATGGATAATGCTAGATGGAGTCGAGTGGTTACTCTTCTGCCAGCTGTTGGAGATGGGATACCACCAGCAAGATACCCCAAGCCTTCTCTCTCCCTTGGGATGGAGCAAAGTACAGGATGAAATTGAGCTCTGTAGCCTGGGCATCCCGTCTCCGAGATGGTCATTTCTCTCTTGTTTACATTTCGCGCAATGATGAAGATAATTACGTGTCTCTGAACCTCCGGGTTAGATGTGTCAAGCCAAGGGATGGCTTCACACTCCGCAACATCAATGTGTATGACTACTACGAGAACAGTGGTAATAACACATCTAAATATGAATTGAAGCAGGCTCCATTACTTTTTTTTTTCTTGTGGGATTCTTGTCAAAAATTTTTCATCAAAATTTTTTTCATAAAGACAAAAAGTGCTAAGGTACTTTGGAAGCCTACTTCTATAAGTTCAGAGGCATTGAGGTAGAGTTGAGCTTGCACAATTCTTTTTTAGTTTTAGAATATTCTTGGAAGTACACCCCCCCCCCAAATAAAAAAGAAATAAAAATAAAAAAATGATAATGATAAATAAATCGAAGAAAGGGAAAAAATACAGCAGCAGAATAATCAGCCTATTTATCCCTGATATTTAAGAAACAAAGAAAGAAACTAACATTCTGTCTATGAATATTTTATGTGCCATTTCTGTCAAGTAACCAGATAATTGATAATCTCATTAAAAGGAAAGTGATAGGCCAAGTATATTATACAAATATATGCACATCAGTGATGACCTAGATAATGAGATGGGAAGTGCTCAACATCAATATAATCCCCATAGATGTCTGGAATACACAAATTCCCTCCAGTATACTCGGTGCTCCCAGCCGCTACAAAACATATTATTTCATCACAAGTAGCTACATTTATCTGATAATGCCAACCGAAGAGGTGACATGTAGCTGTTGTGTGTTTTTGAAAAAAGAGCAGAACGTTCCCTCAAAGAAAATATTCATCAACCTAATTTCTTACACGTATCAAGGTCATGTGAACAACCACCACGCCGTACTCGTCTTGCTTTGTCACGCAACAAACCTTCCGCGGAAAAAAAAAATGATAAAAATTATCAAGGGAAATTAATGAAATTTTTCTCACACCCAGCAAGCATGATTGTTTTCACTGCATCTTCTACAAGCAATTAATATCTGTGGGATGGAAATTTGAAATTTTCTAAACAGTAGGCCTCCTTGAGTAGCAGTATGATAACTGTTGCAGGGTTTATTAGCTGGGGGAGGTGATCAAAAAGTGGCATACTCATATTTTCACTTCACACATGGAAAATACAACTAACTAAGGAGGTCGAATACATGTCCTACAAAACTTCAGATTTCATCCTTCAAAGATTGTTTTGTGATATCTCTTTTGTTCTTTTAATTTCTCATGAAAGGACGATACACCCCCCCCCCCCCCACTTAAAACTCCGTCAGTTTTTACATCAATCTGAACTTCCATCTTTGTACGTCTTTGTATGTTTTTATGTCAATATTTGCATTTCATATAAAATTTGTATATGGTACTACATTTTTGTCCTGGTAAAATTTTGCCCTCATACAAATATGCATTTTGATGGAATTGACATAAAATGAACAGAATTGAATTGCATTGCAATGAAGTGAATTGAATCCAATATTTTGTGAAGTACAGTATCCACAAAACTGAGTACACATTTAATAAAAGAAAGCAATGGTGTACTCACTTATGGGCCCCGTTTCATAAAACTTCAACATTATGAATAACAAGTTGCAATAACTGTAAGCTATTGAAATCCTTGCATCTGAATGGCTGAGGGCAAATTTGCCATAGAAATGTAGCAGTTGTTACTGGCAACAAGTTTTATGAAAGGGGGCCCTGATGCCACTAATCAAGCAAATTAATATATAAATATGTTACATAGTTGTTACAGAATAAACAATTTGTACAACACACATATCACATGATATTGAATCTACCACTGATGGGAGGCATGTGTTTTAATAAATTTTTGTGAGAAGTTACATTGGAATTTTTGACTTTGTATTCCCTTGTGTAGGATACTGTTTGTAAAATGAAATGAAGAGAAGAATGATAGCACCAGATCCAGAATTCTTCAGAAGGGGGGCAGGGCCGATCGGCTTTTTCAGGTGTCTGTTTTACCCCAAAAATTTGCTGACAAGCAAAGAAAAAAAAAGAGAGAAAAAGAAAGGGATCTTCGGCTTCAAAAGGGGGCCCGTGGCCGATTTGGTCCCCCCCCCCCCGGATCTACCCCTGAGTTCAATACAATGTATGCCCTCAAATACACTGACACTTTTTTGTCCTTGAATGGTATGATATAAATGAATTGATGTTTCATTTTGAAAATGAAAGTTAATGCACATGACCTTAATTTTCAAGCTAGCATTATCATGTGGATTAAAAATAGCAGACACAATACCTGTGAACTTTATAATTGATACTTCATTCAATGTCATCCTCATGTGCATATCTGAAAAATATATCCCCTTCTCTCTCTCTCTCTGTCCTCTCCTTTCACTTCTTATCTCTTTATCTCTCTCTCTTCCCCTCCCTTCCCTCTCCTCATTCCTTTCCATCTCTCTCTCCCTGTCTCCTCCTGTCTCCTCTATCTATCCCCAGGCCTCCCCTCTATCTCCCCCTTCTCTCTCCATCTCTCCCCATCGCCTCCCTAAAGCCCGCCGCAGACTATGCGATCCGACTGCGACCCGATTTTTGAACAAATGGCATTTTGCATTAAATATGAAAGTTTAAACAAGTAAAATTATCTTATTTGAAGTTCGAGATAATGATAGGAACACTAAAATTGAAATTTTGGTTAACTGCAAGCCTTTTGGTCTGTGTAAAGGGTAAATCAGCTTCAAATCATAGCCGATCACAAGAGTGCTATGACGTCACTACGATTCCGAATTGAATTCGCTTTTATTCCTACAGGGAGGCTCACAATAGCCGGAATTTCGACTTTAGTATTTATACGAATATTCAGAACTTTGACCATTAAGATTTTACATGTTTGAATGTTCATATCAAATGCTATAATAAATTTTTCCAAAATCGGATCGCAGACGGATCATATAGTGTCCAGCGGGCTTTAAATAAGTTTATATATACATGCATTCCAGTGCCCCCACTCCGTAAAACCAAAATCGTAGGCATGTGAGATGTCACAAACCTTTTGGGGAACCTGAATTACAAGCTCCGCTTTCCAAGGTTTCCCACACAATATACAGCTAGCATTTAAGTTAAAACTGAACTTTCTAAAATTCAATTATACATTATATCTGTGTACTGGACCTTTGTGAACTATTTCAATATTTCTAATTGTTAATTTATTCTATACTCACATTTCTGTTGTAAAATAATTATCTTTGCTGTTATTGTGGAAATAAACGAAATGAAAATGAAAATCATGAATGTACATTGGCAAGACATTAATCTGCATTTGCCACACTCGACCCAGGTGTAGTGAGTGGGTACCTGGTAGGATTTAATTCTTTGAATGCACTGAACACTATGGTTGCTGTGCTAAAGCCGGAGTAATGGTATGATTGCAGGGCCCTCTCGGAAAACAGAGCATAGTAATGCAGAGGCTATTGGGTAAACAAGATATATTACTACATGTATCACTACTATAAATAAATATTGAAAAGCTGTTCTGGCAGAATCGTATGAATGCAAGATGAAGATGCCAGGGCACATGACGAATCAGATGTGCATGGGTGGAGGGTGATTGACACTCCCCCCCCCCCCCCCCCCACTGAAAATATTCTCTTAACAAATTTTACCTTTTCAGTAAGCTGTCAGCAAATCTGAAAAATTGATGATCTTCTATTTTTCACTTCTTAAATTTTAACATTTTATTTAATTCTAATGATTTTTTCTTGCATATCTTGTCTGCCCCCCCCCCCCCAATCTAAAATGGGCTACAGGAATGCCCCTGTAAAGAGTGTGGTGTCACTGGGGAGTAGCAGGCTAAACAACCGGTGTATCTTCCCCACCTACGCTCTGTAAACATGCCCTTTTCAAAAGAATCATGCACACTTCAGCTATCTTTGTTTTCTCAGTGATCAATAATTTCATTGTCTTTCTCCCTTTGTGGTCAGAAGTAGAAGTAGAATGACTGATTGGTGGTTATAGGTTTATACCTGCATGGGGGCATTATAAAAATCACACTAAAACAGACTTGCAGAATAACAGTAGAAATTACATTTAAAAAAACCCCAAATACATATTCTTCAAATAAAAAACAAGCATCT
Source organism: Echinometra lucunter (assembly GCA_029962745.1). Taxonomy (NCBI): domain Eukaryota; kingdom Metazoa; phylum Echinodermata; class Echinoidea; order Camarodonta; family Echinometridae; genus Echinometra; species Echinometra lucunter. Next base: position 27,439,241 of record CM057160.1, on the reverse strand, counting down.
TAACAATGTAAAAAGAAAGAAAAAAAATGGCTTTGGCTTTATCAGTCCTCACAATTCAATTCTTCAAATTTACACATATATGAAGTAATGAAATCAAAATATATATGTTACAGTCCAAAAACAAGTATCCAGTGATATATATCTGAACTAGACCATAATGTAAATTCTTAATTGCAAAAATAAACATCTTACAAGTGTGAATTAAAAATTGGTCTACCACCGCACAGGTATATACTTTAAAGATTAAAATGTCAAGTTGAACACATAAACTTATCAAACTTTGTCGACTGCTAACAAACATACAGAGAATTAAAATTTATCGATCTAAGGGATGGAATTTCACCAGTAAAGTTCTCATCTTTTAAGAAAATGCATATCTTCACAATACATGTAATCTATTTCTGTAATCAGATTGCTATACCAAATGTGCTAATTATAAATTAATGCACATCTAAGCCTCTGAAATAACTCATGGCTTTCTGGTAATTTCTTAACTCCTTTCCAAAATTAGTAGCTCCAAATATAATGATTTTGAGAATAGCTACTAGCATTACAATTAGGCCACCTCCCCATGAACAAAAAATCCAATCATACTAGGATGTTTTACACCTCAAATCATCAAAAATTCATTAGGATAATTAGATGGAAGCAGTGATTTATAATGTATTCTGTCACTTTTACTCAATCCAACCTTGGATGTATATACTGCCATTATGGTCCAATCATGTCTCCCTGTATGAGCTTCATTTCTTTATCTCTCTCTCTCTCTCTCTCTCGCTCTCTCTTTCTATCTCTCATTCTTCTCCGGGGCGGCTCAAGGGGGTGGCTGAATCAGTTGCAGCCCCCCCCCCCCACTTTTGAAAAGCAGAAAAAGAAAAATTTTAGGGTAAAATACATGTGGAAATGCAGAGGACCTTTTTTCCGGGTAAAACAGACTCCTGAAAAAAGCTGACTGCCCCCCCCCCCCGCCCCTTTTGAAAAATTCCGGATCCAGCCCTGCTCCTAAATCTACCCTTTCTCTCTCTCTCTCTCTCTCTTTCATTCTCTTACCCTTACCCCCCCCCCCCCCACTATAGCGCTCTTTCGTTATTAGGGATTTGAAGGACTTGAGTAAATGAATAAAATAAAAACATACCATTTCATTGGTCTGCATATAGTTACTTCCTTTACGTAAGAACATTGTGTGAAATACAGATTTAAATAAAAGGGGCAGGAAAGAATTCTAATCTCTGTTTGCAGGTTTTATCTACATGTATATTTTTCTTTCAATCTGTTTGTGATCCTTACTTAACCCATTCGGGACAGAGGTCCACATTTTGTGGTTTTGCCTAATATCTTTTGATGCAAAGCCCAAAAAATCATACCAACTACATGAGCAGAAAGAGCAAAAAATTCTACACAAACTGTGCCCATTTTGGTTGCGTCAGTATTCGTTGTTTGATGCTGAAAATTTTTGAAAGGAAAATAAACATTAAAATCCTTAAATTGGCAATGTGATAGAAAGTTTAAAATCACCATTTTCCCCTGCAAATTGGCAGCTTTTTGACTTCTCATCATAATTTCTATCAATTTATATTCATTTCAGATATATATTTCATAAGAAAAATGTGGCAATAAAATAAAAATGTTGGTGTTGCCAATTTGAAGAATAAAAGCTGATCAAATTAGGCTTTAAATAGCTGTCACGAATGGGTTAACTGTCAGACTGTTGCTATTCAGATAAACACATCAATCATCTTCTTTTATCCTTATTGTTTCTGTGCAAAAATAAATCATTTGGAATTATATACATAGAAATCTAAAGATAATCAAGCCCTCTACTGCCCTGAAAAATTAACAAAAATTCCATATCAAGCATACCTAAACTAAACTGGCTGGCAAGCTTGATACTGCAGATTGCAGAAGACAATGCCCATTCCTATGAACAATTCAATCTCATTTGTATCTATTTTGAGTACAACTTCAGAGCTGATGAATGCTTGCATTTACATCTAGAAATAATCATTCGTTTTGTCCTCCAGATTTGGTCTGAAGATTTTAATTGCAATTAAATTGCTGCAGCAAAATTGTATCCTTGGGATGAACGACTGCATGTACGCAGCAATGAAGTCTTCACACAAAAAGAAACCTTGCTAGTGAATTGTTATATTGTGTTATATACTGGTATGAATGCATCTCTCTTTTTATAAACACACTCTGTCATGAAGCAACCTCCGGATTGCATCCCATCGGCAGTGAAGCAAGAGGAGAGGTGAAGGATAAGACCAGAAGGGGTGCAACAAGGCGTGCAGATGGCTTGTGACAGGATAATGGGCTATATCAGCCCTGACGATGAAAATGGAAATTAAAATGAGAAGTAAACGATATTCACTTATTTGGAGGGTTTGGGATGAGAAAGAGAGACTGTGACAACGGAGAGACAGTTCAGAATGGACAGGGGAAAAGACAAGAAGAGAGAGAGAGAGGGGGGGGGGGGACAGGGAGGCAGGGAGGAAGGGGAATATACAATTATGACAATGAAATTAGAAATAAATATGGAAAGTAAATGATCTTCACTTATTTTGTGAGTTTGAGATGTGAAAGAAACACTGACACCAGTTGAAAAATGGACAGTGCATAGGAAGAGAGATGGAGGGGGAGGGAGGGGGAGGGGGGGGGGGGAGGGGAATATACAACCCTGACAATGAAATTAGAAATTAAAAATGGACAGTAAATGATATTCACTTATTTTGAGAGTGTGAGACGGGAAAGAAACACAGTGACACCAGAGGCAGTTGAAAAATGGACAGAGAGAGAGAGAGAGGGGGGGGGGGGGGATGTACAACCCTGAGGAGGATATTGTATATTTGAATAAAAGTATACGATATACCCTTTATTTTGAAGGTATGGGATGGAAAAAAAGAAAACAGAGACAGCAGCTTCAGCAGAGATACACGGGAAGAGAGAGAGTAGTTTGCGGGTGCAAACCCCGGTCTGTCGAAACACGTTTATAGAGGTCTGAGTAGAAGAGTAAAGAAGGTCAATGGGGATCGCATACTATAGCTGCTCCAGTCAGTGAACACTTTGGCTAGGCTTCTCGCAAGATGCAATGCATTGAAATAAGTGTGTAAGTTAAGGGAAAGGGTCAATTAGGGTCTGTACCTGCAGACTAGAGAGAGAGAGAGAGAGAGGGGGGGGGGTGGGATAGGGAGGGGTGGGGTGGGGTCATTAAGAGAAAGATGTGTGGTAAAGGAGGAGAGAGATTACAAAGAGGGGAAATAGGGGAAAAGAGATGTACTGACAGAGAGAATGGAATAATGTAGATGTGAGGAGTGCAATGGATAAAAGGAGAATGCAATCCAGACATCAGTGTGCTTCCAGTGCATGAAGAAAAACAAGAAGAATAAACAGTGAAAGGTGGATGGGATAGAAAGGAAGAGGAAGAGAGAGAGGGGGGGGGGGGAGAGAACAAGAGAGGGGAGGGAGGTATAGTATAGGGAGAGCAAAAGAGGGAGAGAGAAATAGAAATAGTAAGAGAAGGGAAAAGAGAGAAAGAAATAAAGAAACAGAGAGAGGAGTGCTGGGGGAAGAGATAGGGAGATTTAAGCAGCTAAAGAGTAGACACAGTTAAAATCCCATGACTGCTCTTTTTTAAACTCTTTCATTCACAGATCAAACTCTCATTAAATATTTCCTCACATGACTTACTGTACTTGTTATGAACTTTAGTGTAAAGAATGAATGTTTGTCAAAGCACCTGTGCACCAATGCTTTCAAAGAAAGGCACTTTATCATTCTAACAAAGAAACCTCATGTCCCATCCTCATTAGGACTTCCTGTTTACTTCATGAACAAAACAGCAAACAAAGGATACAATGATATCTGAGATTTTTGTTTAGCCTTGGAAAAGGAGGCTTAATGAAGAAGAAAACCTAATCTGTGCTTGTGGTGACACCACTTTTGTGTCTTTAATCACTGGGTCTCCTTTCAAGGGTAAGTCCATCCTAGAAGTTTCACTATTTCAATAAAAGGAGATAAATTTGAACAGCATTTAAAAAAAAGAATTGAGCAAAATCGGTCAAAGAATAAGAAAATTACACTCATTTACATTTTCTAGTAAACTACTCTCGGTTCTGCAAATTGGCAACACTGATGACATCATATGCGAGCAGCTCTCCTTTCACTTTGTACATGAAATTTCACATTTTTTCTCAATTTTCTTGAAAGTTACACATTTTCTCACCCCATAGTAAAAATATGTTAAGTAAAAAGCAATTCTTCTGAACATACATGGGGTTAGAAAATGTGTAACTTCCAAGAAAATTGAGAAAATGTGAAATTTCATGTATCAAGTGAATGGAGAGCTGCTCACATATGATGTGATCAGTGTTGCCAATTTGCAGAGCAGAGAGTGATTTACTAGAAAATGTAAATGAGTATAGTTTTCTTATTCTCTGACTTATTTTGCTCATTTCTTTTTTAACATGCTGTTCAAATTTATCTCCTTTTATTGAAACAGTGAAACTTCTAGGGTCGACTTTCCCTTTAAAGCACTCATTAAATAAATCCATATCGAAATGCTGCAGTTGCATGGGAAAAGTAGCCCTAAATATGCTAAGTCAATATTTGTGATTGTAATTCAAAGTATAAGACAGGGTTCTCACTAGAAAAAAAAATCCACACATGGTTCCCACTCTGCGAAAAGCGTGGCAGTTTCGGAAGTTTTACAGAATAAGACCTAAAGTTAGATGTGGCGGCAGTATATGCTATAGTAAAAGGATGAAAAATACTTCTTGGTAAGCAGGAGTTGTCTACTAATGGCATAAAAGTAAAAATACATTGCCAAAAGGCAAAACAATCTGTGGCATTTATCATTGTTAGGAATATATACTCCAATATTTTTTTACACTTGTTGCCACGCATGGTGCAGCAATTTCACACATGGTTCTTCCTTGTCTGAAATCCTTTACCCATGGTATTGGAACCATGGGTGTTATGTACTGGCGTTAACCATGGTATAAGAAAGCTTGATGTAATCAGACTCAACAAATCAAACACTGTTTCAGACCCAAAGTAATTCACACTGATGAAAGCCATGAATAGACTACAGAATAATACTGTAAGAAATATTTTGAAGCATATTTTATTTTCCTAAAATTGCTCCCTATAACAGATGTTTAAATCATAAAGGAGGTGTACAAGACATAGCAAGAGAAATGGAAAGGAATATGATTTTTGAAAAGATAGGAGAATTAGGGAAATCTGTGTGTGTGAGTGTGTGTTTGTGAGTGAGAGAGAGAGAGAGAGAGAGAGAGAGAGAGAATGCAAGAAGGAATGTAATAGAGGTAGGAACATTTTCAACAGAGAAAAGAATGAATAGAAACACAAAATATGGCATGCATGCAGAGGCAGCAGAATAAAAAAAACACAGAAAGGGAAGATATACAAAGTTTATACTACTGGTACCCTGAAAGTTTGCACCACAAAGAAATCTTCAATATGAGCCTTACAGAACTTAAAGGGTAAGTCCACCCTAGAAATTTCACTGTTTCAATAAAAGGAGATAAATTTGAACAGCATTTTAAAAAAGAAATGAGCAGAATCGGTCAAAGAATAAGAAAATTACAATCATTTACATTTTCTAGTAAATTACTCTCAGCTCTGCAAATTGGCAACATTTATGACATCATATGCGAGCAGCTCTCCATTCACTTTGTACATGAAATTTCACATTTTTTCCTCAATTTTCTTGTAAGTTACACATTTTCTTACCCCATATTCAAATTATGTTATGTAAAAAGCAATTCTTCTGAACATACATTGACTATTGGGTAAGAAAATGTGTAACTTCCAAGAAAATTGAGAAAATGTGAAATTTCATGTACAAAGCGAATGGAGACCTACTCGCATATGATGTCATCAGTGTTGCCAATTTGCAGCGCCGAGAGTAGTTTACTAGAAAATGTAAATGAGTGTAATATTCTTATTCTTTGACCAATTTTGCTCATTTCTTTTTTAAAATGCTGTTCAAATTTATCTCCTTTTATTGAAACAGTGAAATATCTAGGGTGGACTTACCCTTTAATCTTGTATGACAATGTGGAGCAATTATGAGCATCAAACAAGCAACCATTACTTTGCTTGCATGCACCATAAAGTGTTACATGGTGGTTCACATCAATGATCTTGCCAGTCAAGAGAGGGCTCTTTTCACTAGCATATTTTATCAACATTGAGTGATTCCTTGTCTGTGTTATGAGCTCGTCATTCACCCGCTTATTGATGTAATGCTTATACCACTTGCTCTGATCTGCCTGTATATCAAGCCTTTTAACATATCAAACATCAGTCAACTACTTGAAAAGTAACACATTATCCTGCAACATTCCTCATCGTGCTAAAATTTTGTAAATGAACTATCCATCTTGATGAGCCTTTTTTTTAAATTCTCTTAGAGTTAAGCGAGGCAACAAAGAAGTTTTCTCAAATGCTCATGAATTGTAAGCACATGAAAACACTCATGTTATTAGTCAGAACTTACTTTGTTTTTTTAATTTCACTGAATAATTAATATTTTCCATTTAAAAACATGTTTGATGTGTTTAAAATCCATGAGCATTCCAATGAAACCTCTTTGTTGTCTCCTTATAAACTCCACTTCCCCTGTAGCTCCCATGTCCTTTTGTCCTTCCTTATTCTCTTTTTACCATTAACAACCTCTTTCCTATATCTTTTGTCTAAAAATGCAAACTTCCTCCTCCGCATGGACCCCCAAGACATATTCATCAAAATACTTCTATCATAGTATAAGAAAGGCAGCTTCAACAAAGTGATGCTGCTTGTTCTCGACTTACATTCACTTGTGCTGCTACCAGAACTGAAACACACTGATTGCAAAGGAGCTATACTGGACAATATTTGGAGATATAGTTCTTGATCATCACTGCATTTATCTCATTTTAAGTGGAATGTTATCAAAATTTTGGATTATATAAAATTTTTCAACCAATTAAACTTGGAGAAATATCTGTAAAACTGTGAGCAGTCTTGCTTTGGAGATTACAGTGCTGATTTTACTTTTACAGTCAATTGGAAATGAACTGGATATCAAACTAAATGTGCATGTGCAGTTGATAAAAACTGAATTTATTTCTAAACCTCCCTTAAGTTGAAATAAGACAATAAACACTACTGGTGAAGCAAACACAGGTAGCAAGAATGAAACCTTCTGAAGCAGTTGCAGGATTTGTGAACATTTTAGTGATTGTGCTATGTGTTGCCATGGAAACTGCATCACTGGATATGTTCCTTCAAGAACCAGGGGACAGTGTATCATTCTCAGGAGATTCTGTAACACTTAAATGTCAAGTCAACCAGGAGGCTTTTGCTCAAAATGCACATCACATGATTGTTGCTTGGAAGCAGGATAGTGTACTCATTATCAACTCATCGTCATCAGCAGCAGCATCATCATCATTATCGAAGGGTGCAGTCATCACTGGGAATTCTTCCATCGAAGAGTACCACCTCACGTTTGCATCTACCTCAGAAGTGAACTCTGGAAACTATACCTGTGATATCTACATGCTTGTGATGGTTCAGATATCAGGGGGAGGCATGCACAATGTGACTGTCTTTGTAGGAGCAACCGATCCAGCTTCCCTGACTGTTCTTCCTGATGTGCGACCGGTGTGCTCTTTCGAGCCTGATCTACATGATGATGACACACCCACCATCCTCACAGGTACCCTGATGTCTTTTATATGCACCATCCCTGATTTCAACTCCTTTCAAATGCATTGGCAGATTAAAAGCCTGACTGCTACCAATACCAATGAAAATTTTGTGGAGGGTGCTACAAGTAATGAGAGTTCGAATGCTATGATTCTGGTCTACAATACAACAGTAACTCCACTAGATAATGGGGATGTCTTAGAGTGTAAGATGCGTAGTTTGGTGTTTCCGACCATGACAAGAACTTGTGCCTTACCTCCCCTCAAAATTCTGTACAAGCCCAACGTGAATATTGTCCCCCTCTCCAATATTTCAAACATTCATGTTGGTGATGACATAAGCTTCTTCTGCTCCGTTGATGCCAATCCTCAGGAGAATGAAATAGAGTGGATTGTTACGCCTCCTCAGAACATTGCCTTTCATGGTCACCAGATTGAAGTTCACCAAGCTTCTTCACCAGAGAGCTTCATCAACTTGACCTGCCAGGCTTCTAATGACATTGGGATGACATCAACCTTCATTCTGGTGCATCTAAGACCGGTATACAAACCTCTGGTCTACATCTCCTTGGTGACATCCTCCCTGAACACAAGACAGGAGGATAGGGTGAGATTCCGTTGCAACATTGATGCAAGCCCATCAGAGGTGACTATACGGTGGGTGGTTGAGCCTCAACAACATGTCAGTATGCAGGTGAATGGACCAGAGATGACCCTTCGCAGCCACAGTCCCAAGTCCATGTATATTGACATATCATGTCTTGTAACAAATAGGGTCGGAAGTGCAATGGCTCATGCATTCATCTATCTCCCACCACCAGCTTCTCCAGAACAGTCTACCATAAATCCCCTTGGAAGCACACTATCATCTGCAAATACTACTGACGCAGGATCCACCCCACAGCACCTGGCACATCCAACTAACCAATCTGCACCCACTGGAGCTCCTCTCACAAAAACTGCTTCAGATACTCCTGTTCTGGAGTCTACCTCAGAATCATCTTCTTCAAATATCACTATACTGGAGCCAAATGTGGCTGAAACTCTGCCTTTCTCACCATTTGAGGAACGTTTTCACACACCATCCATTCCTCAAGTAACTATTGATTCTACTCCAACAGAACCACAGAGAACTCCGACTCCGACACTCAGGGACTTGTATCCAATTATCACTGCAGATACTCCAGGCAGATCTCAAGGAAATGCTTTCAAACAGCACAAGTACATCATCGGAGGTGGTGCTGCTGGAGGAATCCTCCTCATCATCACCCTGGTTGCCATGGCATTCTGCTTCTCCCGGATGAAGATAAACAAAGTCCTGCAGTGCAGCGGATGCACACGTGTGATCTACCATCCCGATGACAACTCCCTCATCCTACCATTTGTTCAGTCCAGACAGGCTAATAAAAATCCCTATGAGCATCTGACTGCTGCTGTGCAAGCTTGTCAACAAAGCACATCAGGTGTATAGAGGGATGTTTCCTAATGCCACAACAAAATTTTGAATGGTGAAATTTCCAAAAGAAGTTAAAGAAATTTTTGTGTTATATAATATTCGTGCTACTAATATGAAATCACTTCATTTCACCCTGCCATTTTGATATAATTACAAAATAACTACTCTGCAGAAAATATAAGAAAAGGAATAGAGGGATTTGACATTCAAAGGCCAAATATATCAACAGATTTCATAATCCGTAAAAACATCTTGAAAAGGAAAGTCTACTTTAAAGTATGAACAATATAGTGATGTATTATGTTGATATGTTCTGGTGTTTTCACTTGAATATAAATGGATTGAATGACTGATTACATCTCCAAGTTATCTGTAAAGAATATTTCATTGCACGCAGGCTTCTCCCCAAAGAATGAATGAAAAAAATCCAATGTTAACCCATTCGTGACAGAGGTCCACATTTTGTGGTTTGACCTAATAACTTTTGATGCAGAGCCCTAAAAATTATACCAAATACATGAGCAGAAAGAGTAAAAAATTCTACACAAATTGTGCCCATTTTGGTTGCGTCAATATTTAGTGTTTGATGCTGAAATTTTTTAAAGGAAAATAAGCATTAAAATCCTTAAATTGACAAATGTGATAGAAAGTTTAAAATCACTGTTTTCCTCTGCAAATTGGCAACTTTTTGACTTCTCATCATAATTTCTGTCAATTTATATTCATTTCAGATACATGACGTTTTATAAGAAAAATGTAGCAATAAAATAAAAATGTTGGTGTTGCCAATTTGAAGAATGAAAGCTGATCAAATTAGGCTTTAAATAATTCCTGTCACGAATGGGTTAACCTTGAGTTCTCACATTCTTGTAAATATGTATATAATTTAATTTTTTTACCAAACCATGTTTCTATCTCCATGCATGCTTCATCATTATCTACTGGTACTTGTAATGACTATTTTGTATACTATTTATGGTATTTCAGTTATCAACTGATTTGTCTGAAAACGTTGCAAACATATACTATCAATTTTAGATTCAATGTTGGTCGAGTTTTGTAGTAATTTACATCAAGAGTATGGATTTCCTGTGAGTCTTTGCAGAACATAAACAAAATTATATTAAAATACATGAAATCAATAATTCTGTATGCATATTTACATTTTTGAACATTATATCATAATTTTCATTTTCAGGAAAATTTGTCAAATTGCACTTTTTGCATGAAGACAAAAGTCATTCTGATTCAGATTATATCACCATACGTTTCAAATAAATGCTTATCATAAATAGAGCAGTGATTTCCATAAATCCTTCAAAACAATTTGTTTTGTCTATTTGTCATTGTTTTGGGGTGGTTTTTTTTTATTTTAGCTGGTGAGAAAATTTTCTAAAGATTGTAAAGATTTTTTTATTTTGTGATGTCCTGGATTATTGTTTGTTATATAACATCATGGCTTGGCTGTGAAAAATGGCAGTATTTTAGGGATCTTATATTTCAATTCTGATAACTTTAATTCAAGAGATGAAGTCAAAAATTCATATTACTGATACAGTGAAACCTGTATATAAAGACCGCCCAAGGGAGACAAGAAAAGCAGTCTTTATAAGCAGGTGGTCTTTGTGGACAGGTTTCTTTAGAACATGTTTCAATGGGAAAAGCAATTCTAGGGAAATAAAAAGTGTGGTCTTTATAGACAGGTGGTCTTTCTTTACAGGTGGTCGCTATAGCAGGTTTGACTGCAGTGATAAGTAGTATTGAAAGGGTCCAATCAATAGCCTAGCTATGGGAGGGCATAGAGACAGGCTTGCACCCCTCCTGGAAAGGAATGGTAAAGAAAGGGGGTAAGAGAGGGAGGGAGAGAAAGAGAGAGAGAGAGAGAGAGACAGACAGAGAGAGAGGGGGGGGGAGGGAGAGAAAGATGGAGAAAGAAAAGGAGAAGACAGAGAAGAAAATGAAGAGATGATAAAACACTCTCCCAGAATTACTGAATTGAATTGAATTGAATTCACATTTATTTCCTTCTGACACAGGATACATAATACAAAATAGCAATAAATAATATGACAGATTACCCCCAACCAATGAAAGTTTTTTTAATCAATATGACAGATATAGAAGATGGCGAACAATGACCCGAAAGGCGTGGCTTGTGTTGGGGTCGCCAGATACAAAATACAATAAAAAAGATCATGCAATGTACATATACTCAGATATTATTCTGCTTTTGAGAAATGAAGGAAATAACGTAGAGATAAAGACGAGGAGGATTAAGACAGAAAAGGAAAAGGGTGGCATTTGTGTTATATCATTTTGAACGAGTAACAATACATATCAGCTCAAGTACATGAATATAAGGGTAGCAAGATATAACAAAATATTGTTAGTTGAATTAGAAAATACATGGCAGATACAAGGCAGCGCACATCTCAGTTAGTCTCGTCTTGTTAATTTTTCTTTCATCCTACTTATAAAAAGGGACCCTTGCCCATAATTTTGCAAGAGCCCCCCCCCCCTCTCCCCTGCATGTAGTACATTGCCTAGATCCAATTAAGCTACTGGTTTCAGCAAGAAGGAGGTACAATGTACTAGTACCTGTACTGCAAATGGCAATTTACTGTACTACTAGTGAGGCAATCCAATTTTTTTTTTTTTGGAGGGGGGGGGGGGGGGCTTACATACCATTGGTGGATGAAATGGAAAAGAATGAAAGTAATCATTGATGGAGATGTCAAAGTTTGCTGGAGGCTGGAAGTAATAATAATATTAACTTTGTAGAGCGCAGTAGAGTATATGCATATAGTAGCTGCGCTACATAAGTGGACCATATTATTATTATTATTATTATTTCTTTCTCTTCCTCTTGTTATTTTCTTTCAGCTTTCTCTCAGCCTTTTCTCTCCTTTTACCTCTCTTCACCATTCCAATCGACTAATTAAACTCAGTGCTGTCAATTCTACAAGCATTAATCAAAATATTGGAATTATTACATTCAGTCATGCTGTTGGAATAATACACATATTTAAAAACACTACAACTACACCTCCCCCCCCCCCCCCCATCATCTCTAATGATATGCTGTCCAAGAGCTGGGCTCCTTTGATGACATCTGCCCTATCCCTCTTCTTCCCCTCCCCTCCCCTCTCTCTCTCTCTCTCTCTCTCTCTCTCTCTCTCTCTCTTTCTCTCTCTCTCTCTCCCCATCTCTTTCTCCTTCTTTCTTACCTCCTACTCGCATACACAAATATGAATTACAAAAGTGAATTATTCAGGCCTATGCATACATCACCATACATGTTATGTTTATGTGTGTGCGTGTGTGTGTGTGTATGCATCCTGCTCACCACACCCACCTCCCTGTCACTACTAACACTATTATGTACAGGCAGCCTGGCAATAAATAGAACAGGGTTAACTCTACTCAAGAAGCATGTACAATTGTACATAGATTAATAAAATGGAGGCTGCCAATGATACAAGGTCCCATAATATTTTCCACTCACCAGTCACCCAGTTCCGAAAAGTACCAACGTTAGCCTTTACTCTTCCCACAGCACTGCCGCTAGCTTTCCCTGTTTCGTTAGACATGTTGTTGAATGTTATGAGACTGGTATGTAGAAAGGAGCAGACGACGCGGTCACGATTACAAGATTTCAAGAAAAGAGCACTGTTGATCGAATTTATAGATGACACAAACGACCTCAGACAGATATATGACAACATATGGATAGGATCATAAAAACGTCGAAGCTAGGTTTGCGACTGAAGACGACAATGAAAACAGAAAACTATCATTCGATGTCAATTGTTTACATGCTCTTGTCTGCACGATAGAGATAGTGGTACTTTGTATCGTGTAGGAATGTACGTTTGGATCAGAGTGTACTGCACACGCAAGTGATATGAACATGCATCCACGGACAAGGACAAGGTCTCTATTAGATGAGGGGGAAAGGATCGGGGGGGGGGG
>CM057160.1:27410094-27425601 GCA_029962745.1 Echinometra lucunter | reverse complement strand
GGGGGGGGGGGGGGGTGGAGGTGGTCAGAGGGGCGGATGTCGATCGAAGGGTCATTCCATAAAATCAAGAAAGGCTGAAGCTATGTTGCATGACCGTTTTTAGTAGTCTTATATTTTCGGATGGATGCGCTAGTAACATGAGTAAGGTCCGCGGGAGATATACATGAATCATTCTGCTCTGACAGCAGGCTGTGATTGAATACCTCCCATTCTAGACACTGGTGACGCCGAGTAGTAAGGACATATTACAAGAGTCTTGTTTGGATAGATCTACGCCATGTACAGTTAATCCTTTCGGTTTGAACAAAAGAGAGAAAGAGAGAAAGGGTAAAATACTATATTATACAAACTATATGTTTTCTGACAGAATGCGTCTTCCGAACGGATGCGTCGAGACTCGGGAGCGAGGGGGGGGGGGGGGGGGGTGGGGGGGGTAGAGAAGTACGGTACTAGTGTTGTAGTTGAAATATTTTGTGTGAACAATTTGCTGTAATATAATCAAAAGACTGTCAAAATGTGCTCTCCTAATCATGCGTGTAAAATACAAATGTTGCAACAATATAACAATCAGCCTGTTCCTGTTTGCAGATCATTCAAAATACTTGAAAGAAACCCTGAACCGAACAATGAATGAATTGATCTGGGACAAAAGTTTGAAAATGAAGTTGACGCGTGAGGAAATGTCCATAAAGTCATGCAATTATTACTCAGATTATTATGGTCATAGTGGGCCTTAAACCGAAAAGAGAGAGAGACTTTTAGACTCTATTTCGCTCGGGGATATGATTCTCCATTGAGAATGCTTTTGGCCAATATACCCAGTCAAAGAATATCATAAAACTCTACAGACCAGCTGTTTATTATTTTTGTTTTTGTTTATGTTTTTGTTTTTTGTTTGTGGAGGGGGTGGGGGGGGGGCGTAACCGTAAGGGAGTGGAGGAGGGGGTCCGCTTCTCTTCATTCAAGCATATACTACACAGTGCTTGCAAGGCCCTCTGGGAGAACAATACAGAGTACTGAAGAGGCTACCCTGTGTAAACAAGACACATTATTATTATCATTATTATTATTATTATTATCATTATTATTATTATTATTATTATTATTATCATTATTATTATTATCATTATTATTATTATTATTATTATTATTATTATTATCATTATTATTATTATTATTATTATTATTATTATTATTATTATTATTATTATTATAAGTAGGCCTACTTATGAACAGCAAGTTGGTAAAAAAAAATATCTTGAAACATTGACTCGCTATAAGTTCATGAGTAAAATAAAGTAATCCATGCACAAAAAGCTACGAAAATCATACAGTTAAGAATATCAATTGGCGGTAGCCCCCCCCCCCCCCCTCCCCCAGCATGCACATGAGCTGGCAGTACAGATGGTCGGAGTTGGAGTAAGTTCCGTTTTAGACAATATTATGACAACATTGCATGCATGTAGCCTATGATAAAGCACTTGCTTTTCTACTGTTTGGATTGGCCTGAGAAACGATGACATTATTGATCAAGATGAGAGAACAGTGGATGTGTCGTTTGTCTTTAATACAGAAATTTTGATTATTCTGTGCCCCTAACCCCTTTCCGAAATCAATATTCATTTTATTTGAATTGTGAAATTTGTCCAAATCATAATAAGATATTCCCTGATTTTGAGGCAGGTTGATTCTCGTCAAAGTTTAGATGAAGTCACATAAATACCATTTTTTTCCAGGTGCAGATTCATATTTAGAATGAAAGCATATGAATGTCCTGATGATAATTTGTTTATAAAAACTGATTTACGCTGTCTGCATTATGATGTAATATTGTTATATTGTGTTGAAATAATTATTGTCAGGAAGTATATTGCTTCTGATATTATTTGTTTTTTCTTTTAACAAGATTTGGATCAGGTTCGCGATTTAGCTCCCCCTGACCGCATCATAAACCTTGCACTTCCTATGCTTGCCCTTTCCCCTTCCTCACCCCCCCCCCCCCCCCCCACCTTTGCCATTATGCTGCCAGAGAAAATGGATTTTTATGAAAATGTTATACCGCCCTCCTGTGACAGTAGCTGTCCAGTAATATATTCATCATGGCTGCCAGGCTGTGTCTACCTTTGGTAAGATTTGATTAATTTTGAAGATTTCTTAAAGAATATAGACGATATATCTACATGAGGTTATGGGAGATTATATGATGTCAATACTCATATGTTTTTTCTAGTGCTAAAGAAAGTGTATGATGTAACTGATTCGGCTTGAAAATGTGACTGATGCTGTGCTGGTAATGTGATTGTGAAGAACTTGCACGGGGTGAATGGAGTTAAATGGGAAGCTTCTACCGGCGTTTTCACCCGGTCTGACCGGTCATGTTTCGATGTACAAATTCCATAACAAAATTAAAGAGACTGTTGACAAATTTTCATAGAAGTTAAATTCTTTTAGGAACCAACTCATCTATGAGCATTCTCCAATGTTATCCAAAAAAAATGCGACTTGGAATTACATGTAGATCTGACACCTGTCTAACTAGATAGGATAGCTATCGTGATTTTATTCTGATATTAGGATGGGGGGTTGGGTGTCCGGACACGTAACAAAAATGAAGCCTTCTTTTTTGTCTTTGGATTAAACAAAAACTATGCATTGATTTGTGCTAATCATCATCAATATTTGTTCTCTATAATATTGTCTAACAGTCTGTGCTAAAACACTTAAAGGGGGTACCCAATGCTGAAACAATGTTAGCTCATTTAAAAGAGCATGATTTTATTAGCAGAAAATCATCTGCCTAAAGTTTTTTAATAAGTCGTGTTGCCAAGGAAACCCCCAAATGTGGTAAGATTTCAGGATATTTTTGACCCCTCAGCTGTGACCCAGTTTCAACTGGGTACCCACTTTTACGTCAAAATGACGTCAAAGTGGGTACCTTGTCGCGCACTTCTAGCAAAATGCGCGCAAGGTATAATACATACTGTACAGTCTATCGCGCAGCACAACTGCAATGCGCGAAGGTGTGTACCCACTTTGACGTCATACCTCATACTCAAATTTTTTGGTCAGCTCATAACTTTTTATGAGAAAACTAGCCAAAATGCATTGATTTCGATTGAAAATCATCATATTTTTGATGTCATTCTTCTTAGAATTCTATTCTCGATCATATATCAAAATTTTGTTTACCATTGTGTAATCACTTTAAGAGATTTGCTTGTGAACTTTTTCAAATGGCTGTTTAAAATCGACTGTCCGGATACTCAACCTGTCCGGACATCCAACAACTGGGTATACACGATAGCTATAGATTGCTGACATAGGCCCCTGTGTAGACAGATGTGACCTTGAAATATTATGCCTCCAAATCACACTTTCTCATGCCCGGTTAACCCTGCAAACTACCTTCCAAGTTCGCCAGTGGACCAGTCGATCAAACTGTGATATAAGAACCTTAAATTTATTTTTCAAACTCAAAATATCGACTTTTGATTGATACGGGATCCTACCTTCTTGTTGATTTCGCCGCTTGATTAATTTCCATTTCAATAGTGCGACCTCCGACATCGTGAGTTCACCTACACCCGCTGGCGCTAGGCGAAGCAGCGTTGCACTCTCACGCACTCTGCGTTCGCCGACACATGCGAGAGTGCAACGCTGCTTCGCCTAGCGCCTGTGGCCGAGACCAGCGGGTGTAGGTGAACTCACGATGTCGGAGGTCGCGCTATTGAAATGGAAATTAATCAAGCGGCGAAATCAACAAGAAGGTAGGATCCCGTATCAATCAAAAGTTGATATTTTGAGTTTGAAAAATAAATTTAAGGTTCTTATATCACAGTTTGATCGACTGGTCCACTGGCGAACTTGGAAGGTAGTTTGCAGGGTTAACCGGGCATGAGAAAGTGTGATTTGGAGGCATAATATTTCAAGGTCACATCTGTCTACACAGGGGCCTATGTCAGCAATCTATAGCTATCGTGTAATATCAGAATAAAATCACGATAGCATTAAAGCTAGTCTAACTTGTTAATTTGTTAACACGTTAAATGTTTTGTTAGCTTGCGCCTGCAAAAAGAAAGGCGTTATTTTGATATTTTTGTCTACATCTGACAGTTAATGTTAGAGGCAGACTCGGAAATCTAAATGATGAGGAAGGATATGAACAACAAGAAGAAGACAAAAAATGAAAAAAATGGAAAAAAGGCATTTAAGGCAGTGTATACTGTACAGCCAGAGGCATGTGTCTCTATCTTACAGCCACAAGCACGACATACAAGCAATATTTTTACTTCATTATTGTCACCTGCTTGCCGATCAGGTGAGAATGAAGTGAAAATATTGTTTCTACAATAAATGAATTCGAGAGATAAAACCTTCGTGATGATCAAAGTTTTGCAAGTTGCAACACATAGATCTAGTCTTTTTTTTTTACCTTTTACTTAAACTTAAATTTGCAATCGAGTGCTCACAAATTTCTTTGAGAGTACGTGTACATGTATGGCCAACAGGTACATGTACAATTATCTTTTTCTAAACAGTTTGGTTCTTTTGTGCAGTAGGTCATGCTTTGATTCTTATTTAATATATCTCCATGTATCTGTTTAGGCTACAAGAGTACAAATTAAGGTAGCATTTTCCATTTCTTGGTTATCATTGCGTGTCTGTTGGGATGACAATACCTCTTTCTGTGAAGTAGTATGAATGGCAGTAGATGTGTAGTATTGTATTGTAACTTTAACATTTTGCATACTTTAACATACTTTATGGAAGAAAAAAAAACATGCCAGGGAACTGAGGGAAGTATTGAATAGGAATCCCGATTTCGTCATGGAGTATTGTTTATTTGCTGGTAATTTGTCTTTTTCTTTCCTTTCTTATTTCTTTTCTTGTTGTGCAGGCTCGTCATTTCAGCACCTCAACAGTTGGTGCTCAAATGGTGAAGGTAAGTGAATAAAGAATGGAATTTTCTTCACGCACCATTTTTATTTTTATTTATTTTTTTTTTTCATTGGAGACCTAAATGCATTTTATAAAAGCAGACTTAAAGATGATCTTTTTTTGATTCCATTTCTGTTTGATGAAAAGGGTGTAGATTAAGATTAAGCCATGTGTCACCCATGACCTACATGTAATTTCTTTTCTCTCATTTTCACCAGTGAACATCAAAAGAAGTTTCTCCAAAGGACATTAATTACACATACCTGTCAAATTTCAAATTCCTATTAAATAGGAATATTCCTGTTTTGGGAAAAGAAAATTGCCATTTTCACCTATGTGTTCCTACTTTTGTACAAATTTGTCTGTAGTATTGAATAGGAAATTAAGGAAAATTTCTTAATAATTTGTTCTTATTTCTTGGCTGTCAGGGTTGGCAGGCATGTTCACATCGCAGTTATCTATGCCATGAATAATACACCACAAATTACACCAACAATGTCCAAAAAAGTATTTGTATACCTTCAAGCTTCCGTGTTAGTTTACATGTATTTTTTGTAATGGTACCTTTCGAATTATTCATCCAATTTTGTGGATTTGGAAGTGTATCAATGGTGCATGAAATATATTTGCTTTATTTTGTTACATGTACAGCCACCCATCCAGGTGTATGGCTTTGGTGGTCGCTATGCCACGGCTCTGTACTCAGCAGCTAGCAAGCAGAAGGCTTTGGACCAAGTAGATAAAGATATGGGCAATGTTGAGGTATGTACTTCTCTTCCTTTAGGTCCTTTTTTGTGATGATTGATACCTATACATTGTCAGAGGTGGTATTCTGTAAACTGTTGCAAGTTTTGTTGCAACTTTTGTCATATGTTCCGTAGATAATACCTCAAGTCGCTAAAAAGGTTGTAACTTGGTATTCTGAAAATGGTCTTAGCTCTGTAAGGAATGCTTTATAAATAAGTTTTGATTATGTATTTACATTATGAAAAAACCCCTTTTCTAGCAACTGGGAAAAGTACATGTAGACGTTAAAGGTCGGTCCCAGAAGCATATTGTGCCAGATATACGTCTGAAAACAAGCGCGCACATATGTAAACATAAGAACAGTTGTTTAGGGCGGGATTGTGGAATCATCAAATTGATGATAAATTGATACACTCCCCCCCCCCCCCACAAAAAAAAAAACACACACACACAAGCCACTGCCCACAAAAATGTATGCTTGGGACCACACACAAATGCGGCATGTCTGTTTGGCCCGAACCTTCTACATATGTAGCTATTTCTCACCTTACTTCAAATATGAGAGCATTTGAAAAAGCAATCTTTTTCGGGGAACATTTCTCTGATAATCTTCTAAACAGACATGCAGGGACTAAGAAAGCTCACAAGCTATCTTTCACCTCCTCCAAAAAGTCAAGCTTCTCTTTTATTCCAAGTACACAGACTGGCTGGCCTTGGACGTGTGCTGCAACATAAAAATAAATTTTTCCCATTTATTCTGTTTTATCAATCCATTAAAATTTCGCACCACTTCACTGACTCAACATTGAATCCAGACCGACTGATGTGCAGCTCTTGTCAGCAGTACAATATAATGTTTAATCTGTTGTTGGTTTGGAGTCTGATTGTGATTAGTTTAGGGGATGATTTTTTATATCAGCTTAAGAGTTATGGCCAGTGTTGTAGTCCTCGAGGCCAGTCATTCTGGCCTTGGCCTCGTCCTTGACCTCCGACGAAAATCCTTGGCTTCATCCTTGTACACTAGTGTTAATCCTCGGCAGTCCTCGAACGAGGCCGGGCTGAGGCCGGGTAAAAAGATGTGGCCGTGCGTGTACACGAAGCTCTGCAAGCTGTGATCCAGATTGAGGAAGCCAGTGTTGTACAAGGGCACTATTGTATTACTTTATTGTATTATTATTTTCAGTAGTGTTTAAATAACATTTTTAGTCAAAAAAATATATATTTCTGTATATCTAACTGATTATTGAGAAAATTTGCTGAGTAAATTTTTTTTTATACTTCGCAAATATTCATGATAAAGACTTTACTTGGTCGCGTCGATGGCGTGCCCCCCCCCCTATTTTATACGGTGTCTTTAAAATTTCCTTTGGCCTTTTTAGATGATCAAACAAACAATATTGATGTCTGCAGACTCCAAGATAGTCAAATTTAGGTTTAAAGCCCATGAGGATTTTGTTGACATAAGTGGCAAGTCTAAACACCAGTGTTGTATTCCTCGGGGCTGGCCTTTTCCTCGAGGCCGGCTCATGGCCAGACATTCTGGTCTTGGCCTCGTCCTTGACCTCGGACAAAAATCCTTGGCCTCGTCCTCGTCCTCGGCTTTTTTCAGACCCCCGGCTGTGGCCTCGTCCTCAACCTCGGATGTGCCGGCCTTGGCCTTGGCCTTGACCTTGGGTGAGTCAGCCTCGGATACAACACTGGTTATGGCATACTGTTTTTTCATGTAATTGGTCCCTTTCTGGGATGAAACGAATTTTCCACAAATACCGCTTGTTTTGAGAATGTATGATGACTTATCCTGTTTGTCATGAATGTTGCCACTTGGCTAATATTAATTAACACTTATTTTGCATTTTTCAGACACTTATGAAGAGTAGTCCAAAGCTGACAGACTTCATGTCGAACCCAACCATCAGCAAGAAGGCAAAAACTAGTAAGCTTATCAACCTTTGACTTATTTGGTGTCAACTGCTAAGATTATGAATGGTAATTTTAAATGGTCTTTGATGGTGAATATTCTTTATTATTAGACTAGTTGATTTGTAATTCTTCATTTTATCATGTAATTTGTTATAACAAGATAGAGTCATATATCTAACTAAAAATGCAAATTTAACTTTGTCTCCAACAATCAAGGTGTGATATCTGATGCTCTGAAAGAGCAGAAGATGTCGGCTTCTACAGTCAACTTCTTCAGCATGTTGGCTGAGAATGGCCGACTGAACAAGGTGAGAGAAATCTTCGTTGCTTGGAGGAAGATCATGGCAGCCCACAAAGGAGAGATTGTATGCAATGTCACTACAGCAAAGGTAAGGCCATATCAGTAGATTAGTGTGAAGTTAGCTTGTGTCCCAAATGACCCAAGTATGAACAGATCTTCGGAACATCTTTGTTTATATGTAGAGATCTACAAAACATGGCAAAGCCTTCTAGTTCGTACATTTTTTTTTTTTTTACTTAAGATAAGATGTAGTGCACGAGAGAAATTCTATATCTATGGAAGCACATTTTTTATGGTATATTTGACAACAATAAGCATGTACTATGTGTTATATAAGATGGGAAACTGCTTTTGGGATTGGAGCCTTTCACCAAACATGCAATATCCATCACATGTCATAAAGTGCAGCGCACTCCAAATTATCAGTAATTATAAGTTATCAATACCTTGACCTATGGGATTGTTTACACAAATTAGCTTTCAATATAATGTGTTATATTGCATGTAGTGGCCATATTATACAGATATTGCTTGCCTTGAGGTTTAATATAACATTTCATTTCCCCTACGTAATAATTAAAAAATACAGCTAGCACGCGCAGCATGCAAACTACGCGTACACACACCTGACTACGCAGCTTATACGCAGTGGGTGACGTCACCTCAGTCAATATAGCGCCGTTATATTGACTGAGGTGACGTCAAAACCAAAATATAACAATTGCGATCCTTGCAGCTCTAGTCACGTGATGGTATTTTGACCAATCACTGATTCGAATCTATATAGCCTTTGTAATATAACGAATTACGCAATGGCCAGAAGAGCGAATCTGACCAATCAGAAACCTTCTTTCATGTAACCCATCTTACATGTATATATGTTAATATTGATTACATAATTCTCTCTCAAACATGCTTTTATTATTTGGGCAAGTCAAAATTGTTTTGTTCCATATATTACCAAATGCATCTAACATATCAATGCATTTCATTAATTTTGGTCATACCAAATATCCAATAAAGTTTGATTATGGTGTAAATTTCTATGTTTATAATACCATAATACCATAATACTTGGTATGATGTGGGACACTGGAGGCTGTATTCTGAATATTGTTTTATCTTTTATCTTATTTTGATTTTCATAGCAATCAGAAATAGGGTGCACCATTGGCTCACACCGCCTACTTTTGACTTGTGTGCTGGTCCATGGGCGCTGTTTAGTGCTTTTCAAAGTCCACTCACAAGTTTGCCTTCAAAATTTATTATGACAATTGAATGAGTGAAGATAAAAGATAAAAACATTTTTCAGAATACCGGCCCACATGACCAAAATACTGTAGACTTGTCCATTGATCTCGACTTGCTCATCTGTGTCTGATTTTACAATATGGTACATGTACCAATGACCCTGTCTGCTTATGCAAATGTTATATCAATGACTTTGTTTATTGTCCCTTCTGTATTTCATTGTGTATTGTCATTCTCTTTCACAGCCATTGGATGCCAGTCAACAGAAGCAGGTCCAAGAGGCTCTCAAGTCATTTGTCAAGAAGGGAGAATCATTGCAGCTGAATCTCACTGTAAGTATACACTCACATGTAGCTTTTAAAATATGTGCTACACAATAGTTAGAGGGCGCTGCTTATAATTACGAGCACAGATGTACAGCGTGTTACCCATTTAGGTTTACGGTACCTTGTCTAGAGGTGTGCGTAGGCATTTGCCCTGTTTCCCAAAGCCAGAAGATTGCTGCTGTAGACCAAAATTTTTTGTTTGGTTCATTTAGAAACTTTATTTCTGAAGTCTGTTAGCATTTGACATTTTGCAGTGCAGAGTATGATCTTTCTTTGGTTACCACTAGTAAGTCTTGATTTTCATCAGATATTTTGGCAGTTTTACATTTTGGAGTACGGTTCGTCTGTCTTTGTGATCAAAATTGTGGCGAGGAATCACGCCGTCTGCAATTCTAAAATGCACCCTCTAAATGTCGTTTCACACAGACTTTGAGCTGTTCACATGATAGTTGCCACATAGTTTTGAATTATTTAATCAGTGATGCACCCCTTCCCTTATCTGGAACTGAAGATTTTGGCTTTTAGTTCTGCAACTTTTTCTAATCATTTGTAAAGATCTAAAATAACCTTGAACATAAGGAAATTTGAAATTGTGTTCTGTCGGCATCATGATACAGGAAAAAAAAAAACTCAAAAAATGTGAAGGACAGGTTTCAATTTTCATTTCCTTTTCAATAGACTCAGTTTAGTTTAACAAGTTTTAAAAGCTTCATTCAAAGATCCATCCAATATATGCATTTTATCATGGACAAGATGAATAGGAGAAGAGATTGTATTAATGCAATCGTTAAACAGAAAAAAAAAAAAGAAGAATATTAATCCGGACCTCATGACAAAAAAATTAGTGTGGAGCCCTGGATCAATTATTTGCAGACTACATGTAATTCCTTTTTGATCTGTTTTAATTCTAGGTGGACTCTTCCATCATTGGAGGCATGATCGTAGAGGTTGGTGATAAGTACGTTGACATGTCCACAGCGTCCAAGGTCAGGAACCTCACAAACCTCATCAAGGAAGCAGCATAACCTTTGACCTTTCAACCCCTGTAAATGATTTAGCAGAGAATTTATGATGATAAGTGTATTCCAGTTGCACTTTCTGTGATAAGATTGCTTGGGGCAGATGTTGCAGACCAAATAGGATTGCTATATTTCAATCAGTTTGCTACCTGGCACGTTTGTTCTGATGCTCATCATCATATTTAAATATCAATACCACAAGGACTTTTTAAGAACAGAATTCTGAATCACATGGACTAAACGTTTTCGGAACACTGGCAGTATGTTTACAATACCAAGATGTTTTACCTACCTTCAATGTGTATACATGCACATACAAAATTTATTCAAACATCACCTTAATCTCATCCAACAATTATAGAGACAAAAATATTTATGTCCTCATTTTGCCACTATGATATGATGTGGGATATCTGAAGAGTTTCTGTGGAACCATCCCACATTGTTTGTGTATCTTTGAATAGAGAATGTAATAAATGAATTAACATTTAATGGATGTGATGTTTGGTTATTTTTGACAATTTTGATAATGATCGATTTGCATAAGGAAAGAAAATTTAAGAAACTGTAAATCTGAAACTTATGTGTACATGAAAATTTGAACCATTTTTCAAAAAATTACCAAGATGTGTGAAAGTTTTATGCTGCAAGTAATTGCTTGATCACATTTATCGCAGCATAAAACTTGTTGAAAAAAAAAGTTGTCATTAAAGGAAAATGCAGCCCAGGCATCAGTGTGCTTGTAGTGAATAGAGATGAACAAGACAGATAAACAGTGAAAGTTTGAGCAAAATCAGACAATCTGTTCAAGAGTTATGAATTTTGAAAGTTTAAGCAAATCCCTGTCATAGGGATCCTTGAGTTGGCAACTTTGCCAGCATCTGTGATGTCATCGTAGACAACTCTCCATTCATTTTGTGTATGATTTTTCAAAAAAATTGATTTATATGAAATTTCGAGTCGGGAATCAACAAAATTCTTCCCAAAATGCTTGCAGAATTGATGTAGCCATGTCATACTCAAACAATAAATCAAAAGAATTTCTATTTCTCTTGAAAATGAAGAAAATGTTAAATTCTGTGCATAAAATACATGTAAATGGAGAGTTGTCCACGATGACATCACAGATGCTGACAAAGTTGCCAACTCAAGGATCTCTATAATAGGGATTTGCTTAAAATTTCAAAATTCATAACTCTTGAACAGATTGTCTGATTTTGCTCAAACTTTCACTGTTTATCTGTCTTGTTCATCTCTATTCACTACAAGCACACTGATGCCTGGGTTGCATTCTCCTTTAACAATGTGGAAGTTTCGCCAAAGTTTCAGGTTTTACAGTAGGAGAGAAACAAAGAGATGAAAAATTTCAAAGTGGTACAGTGGGAACTCTGTATAAAGAGATCTGATATAACAATATTCCTGATATAACAAGGTAATTTTTCCTGTCCCAGCTCTTTATATTCCATTAAAAAAAAAAACCCTGATATAACGAGATTCCTGCTATAACAAGGTAATTTTGATGGTCCCAAGGACCTCGTTATACCGAGTTTCCACTGTATATGCTAAGGTGAGAGAGAGAAAAAGAGGTATGCAGAGAGAGAGAGAGAGAGAGAGAGAGGTATACAATACAGAGAGGAGTATTACAGAGAGATATTGACTTTAGGAAGGTGAAAGACATTGAAATGAAGAGAAAACAGAGAGTGAGAGAGATAGAGAGAGATGCATACAGTGACACACAGAGAAACGAAGAATGTGGGTGGGTGAGTGAGAGATGAGAAAATAATGACTGAGGAAATGACACTTAAGGATTCAAATAACTGGAAGAGTGACATTTCGAGGGGAAAATGGTCAATTGGCGAAATAGTTTGAAAAGAGAAAACATGGATGTAATAATTTTTTTTTTAATAAACTGGGAGAGAAAACGCCCTTTTCCCCCTGCCCTTTCTCTTAATTCTCATTTTGTGACCGCTATCTCTCCATTTTATGTTTCTAATATGCTTTCACTTCTATTTCTCTCACGAAAATATCGTTCGTGTAGCTTCATTATGCAGATACTGAACATGTTGAATGGTTTCGGAAGTCTTGTTTCATAATAACAGATGTTCAAAGTCTAAGACCTTAATTCTCCTTACGCTTTCCATTCAAAACAAAATTTCTGTCTCCCTTTCTGTTTTCCTTCTTATTCCCCTTACCTTCTCTTTCTTTCTCGCTTTCCCCTTTTCTTTGTTTTGTTGGTCTTTTTTATGGGGGGGGGGGTGTCCCTCATAGTTTAACCACTAGGCATGCTAGGTGCATGCTTCTTATGGCTAGGTTATGTTTTTTTTTTTTTTTATAAAGCAACATAAATAAAGGGGAGGGAATGGCCACTTTCGGGGGAGGGGGTCCCAAGAGCCTCCCATCGGCCTTTCCTGGCTGTCTGCCGCCGCCCCTCCCCCCCCCCCCCCCCACCCCCGATTAGGACAGGAACAGAAGAGGAATCCAAAGATATACAGCGCACTAACACTTATAGTTTGCAAACATAATGACAGTCGTTATCAGTCATGTCGGCTTGCAAACCTCGTTTAACATATTTTCCTGGGAGAGCCATAGCTGAGCCCATTCGCCTGGCCTTTTCTGCAGCCGGAATCGAAGTAAGTGTATCTTACACAATATATTCTACAATCAATTTGGGCATGGAAGAGTTTCGATTTTGCCAGTGTCGTTCCGAATAAAGTGGCATAGCCAGTTCATACGATTATTTTAATGCTGACCGTTGATTTGGGGTTTAACCTTAATTGTACTGTATTTCATTTCAAACCAAAATTATATCCACACTACTGTAAGTTATTTCATTGTCTTTGGCAGTACGAAGATGTGTACTTGGAAACAAGAGAACAGTTTTTGCAAATGATTGCAGGTAGGTACTGAAAAGAATTTATTCCAATTAAGAAAAAACAAATATTTAGATTGGGGGACATTGCCCTATTATGTGCCATGCAGAGTAATAACATTAATTTTTGAAGTAAAGATTGAAACTAATTAATGTATGTGATGACTAGCTTTTGCCATTTAAAAATGCAATAGAGATGCGAACAATACAATCATGCCTCAGTATGGAGAAGAAGAAAAAATACCAATGAAAACAATATAAACTCATGATACGTCGATAGTATGAAGGAAATATTTCATTATACATATAGTCGGTTAGTCGCTCTAACATAGCAATATACGGTCCAAAGGTTGCTTTACTCAAACGTTCTTATAGGTAATAGATCATTATTGACTCTGTCTAGATATGCATATATTACGAGGGTTGAAATATATTTCATTTTCGTACACTTGGACTTTGCATGAAGGAACCTTTTTTTGGACCTATGACCACATAGTCTCATTCGATCCTTAATATAATGTCAACTACCATTCTGTTGTAAATGAAATCGAAATCGCGATGTCCATGATTAGCATCCTTCTATGAACAAAGTAATATTCTGAAAATGAATTAACATATCATGATATCTTACACCACCATTTGCAATGGCGTTGAAAATAACTCTATACAGAACGGAGGAAATTTAGTTACAGCTTTTGATTTTTATCAAAGAAAATGATGGATCCTTTAGTTCACATCTTTCTCTCTATATATTTTTTTATTTCAGATGGAAAACTAATGTTCAAACAGGTACCCCTACTTGAGATAGATGGCCAGTGTTTGATAGGCAGTGAAGCCATCCTTAGATATGTATGTCGAAAAGGAGGTTTAGATGGAAAGACAAACGAGGAGCGAACCAGGTAGATGTTTTCCAGCGTTTTTTCCCCCATAGTTGTTAAGAATTAATGGAAGATGATCCGATGAATATTTTCATAATTATGACCTCTCCACATCTAAAGTATGTTACAAATAAGAATTAATTTATAATTTTCTCTAGAGAAAGACGTTCAATTCATCCTTTGGGATTGAAGTAAGAATTAGTATGCTTAAAGGGGCAATTCTTTAACAGAAAACTTTCCTGTCTTCTCTAAATACAACCCATTATTTTCTATGCATTTTCGTCGTCTATATCGGGAACATCAAATATAATAATAATAATGATAATGATAATAATAATAATAATAATGATGATAATAATAATGATGATAATAATAATAATAATAATAATGATAATAATAATGATAATGATAATAATAATAATAATAATAATGATGATAATAATAATAATAATGATAATGATAATAATAATGATAATAATAATAATGATAATAATAATAATAATAAATTGTATTTATAATGCGCTTAATACAAATGTTTCTAAGCGCAAGAAAGAAGAAGAAAATGATAAGAAAGAAAAATGAAATATAAGCTAAATACGGACAAACAGAAAAGTCAAATATAACAAAGAAAAAGACTAAACGTATAACCTTCTATGATTATTTAAGCCCACCATCTAACTCTCTAGACTCTCCCTCTTTCTTTCTTCTGCTTCTTGACTTTAATTCTTTCCTACCCCATCTCTTTTTTTCTCCCGATAATATATTACACTGATCCAAGGCGGCGCCAGGGTATGTTGAGGGGGGGGGGGGGGGCGTGCAAGATGACCCATAGCCATAGGTGAGTTTATTTACGTTCTAAATTAACAAATAGGGGTATTATCATAGTTGCATGACCCAGCCCTCTCTTTCCCCATACTCTTCCTCCTTCTTCCTCTTTTTCTTTTTTTTTTCTTCTCTCTATTTTTGCTTTATTTTTTGATCACTTGAAAAATCATGGGGGGGGGGGGGGGGGAGGGTAGTGCTGCCCCTGCACTAATCATCTCTATCTTTCCGCCATAGAATTGACATGCTAGCAATGGGAGCTAAGGACATGGCGATTCCCGCCATCATGTCACCGATCTTAGAGGCACAGTTCTCCAAAGAGACAGCCCGGGAATCTGATACAAAGGGTATCAAAGACTGCAGAGAACGGTATCTACCTGCATTTGAAAAGGTAATAAGAGGGAAGATAGAGAGAGAGAGAGAGAGAGAGAGAGAG
>CM057160.1:27389545-27409594 GCA_029962745.1 Echinometra lucunter | reverse complement strand
TTATTATTATTATTATTATTATCATTATTATTATTATTATCATCATTATTATGCGGGGAAACATATTACCACACTATGTAGTTAAGTTTGAAGTCCAAGAACAAGACCGAGGGGCACTTGATTGGAAGGACAGGGACAACGTAATCTGACTGGATGAAATGCGTGGAACAAAAGCGACCGAACAGGGGAAGGGGTGTGAGTGAGTATAGCATCATCTTCTCACGTAATTCGCCTCTGCTAGATGTTTTCTGAATCCTCTTCTCTCTTCCCCCTTTCTTTATCCCTTCCCTCTCTCTCTCTCTCTCCCCCCAGCCTCTTTCCTTTTTTACCACCTCTCTTTGACACTAAGAAAGACCAGTCGATTTCATAAATTTTGTAATTTTTATATATGTATTTATGAATGTATTTATTTATTCATTTATTTATCTATTCAGTCATTTTTTACTTTCATCAGCGATTTAATCACTATTTTCCATGAAGACTCTACAAATTAACATAGATAACAATGTTTAATAAGACCACAAGCAAGAAAGAAAATTACAAATGTAAAATCAACCTTGATCTCAAACGAATGAAAAAGACAAAATAACAAATAAAACAATAAGAAAAAAATAAATTATTATAAATCTGAATTGTAACAATTAGTATACTGATAATTGACTTCCAGCCTGGAAAGGGTGACGTTTTCAAGGACACATACATCTCGGTTCTATATTTGCTCAACTTTTCTCATTAGAATAAGGAATAAGCAGAATTTGAAGAAAATAAAACAAACAAACAAAAACAAACAAAAGCAAACAAAAACAAACAAACAGACCAAAAAACAAACAACGTAAAACACACAGACACAAACCAAAACAGAGAAGTATATTCCATATAGGCCTATACAATCTATATTTCATGGATTGAATAATGAAAGACCTTTGGTGAGGGAGTTAAACTTCTGTCAAAAAGTAGGTCGTCCTTGCATTTGCCGATTCTAACCACCTCCTTCCCCACTCTCTCTCTCTCCCTCTATCTATCTATCTATCTATCTATCTATCTATCTATCTATCGATCTTTCACTCTCTCTTTCCTTCTTTCTTTTTCTGTCTCTCTCTCTTACTTACACTCTCTTTCCACCCACTCTCTATAATCATGTTTAATAACAAAGTTTGTATTTGTATACTCAGAATTTACTACATTAAATGAGACAAGTCGTTTCCATGTCCCCGCCCAAGCCCCATCCCTCTCTTTTTTTCACAAGCTACGTACCAAGTAAAATAGTGACTATTAAGAACCCTACTCGATTATACCATCATAATAATCATTAAGAAAGGCAATCATTAATTACATGATAATAACATGAAGGTGAGTCGAATAAGGAAAAGAATACAGGGATGCGGTTCAGTTTTGTTACTTTCTTCTTCTTCTTCTCCTCCTCCCCATCCTCCTCCTCCTCCTCCCTCCCGTCTTTTTTTTTCTTCTTCTTCTTCTCCTTCTTCTTCTTCTTCTTCTTCTTCTTCTTCTTCTTCTTCTACTACTACTTCTTCTTCTGTCTCCTCCTCCTCCTCCTACTTCTCCTACTCCTCCTCCTCCTCCTCCCTCCCGTCTTTTTCTTCTTCTTCTTATTCTTCTTCTTCTTCTACTACTACTTCTTCTTCTGTCTCCTCCTCCTCCTCCTACTTCTCCTCCTCCTCCTCCTCCTCCTTTCAAGCAAACGATCATTTTTGTGATGCTCGTGATGAAAAGGTCAAGAGAATGGAGTCTTCAAGTATACTATCCCTGACCTAGACTGACCAATGTCAACCCTAAAGGATGCTTGGCATACCTCTCGACCCATTGTGGGCGCCGACATCATGAATGACGAGAGATCGGCCCCGACCAAGATTGGACCATCAACGATGACGTTGTAAAGTTATGATCGTGGTCGAACGGAAGACGTCCATTATCATAACACAAACATTGCAGTCCTACGCGCTGTTTATATTGGCTGCATTGCAGAGAAAAGGGCTATGGATGTAGATAGAGGATTTTCTTTTAAGGCATGCTCCGGAGAGTTAGTGAAATATCATCCAACTGGCATGTACATGTAATCACCTCCAGTATTTCATTTCATTTCATTTATTTCCACAATAGCAGCAAATGATTGACAGAAATTTTCACTTTACAAAATCAATACAAGCATAAAATACAAACGATTAAGATTCACTATATAGCTTTAGTTTATATGTTTTAAATAATTAAGTAAATGAATATATAAATGCAAGCTGCATTGTGGCGGAAACCTTGAAAATAATGCTTGTAATTAAGGTTCCCAAACATAATGATGCAACCGTATCTTTACTGAATTTTTTTTTCATGAATCAGATGAGGGGTGGTACGCTTTTTCGATAGATACAACATGAAACAAAAAACAAAACAATATATATATATATATATATATATATATATATCCGAAGATTTCTCCTGGAAAGGGAAAGGCATCCCAAAAGAACCATTACAAATTATCGAGTAACAATTCCCCGCTCACCCCCCCCTTTTTTTTTTTACTCACTCCCCATCTTTCTCTACCCACCAAATACATCCATATTTACATCTGTTATCCGAATCTTTTCTTTTTGTCTTTTATATGACGGGGGCTGCGGTACGTTTGTTGAGTGGGGGTTGATACCCAAAACAGGTGGGGTCCAGGTGACGGAGCCCCCTAAAGCCCTTGGGGTTTAATGGTTTTGAGAGCCTATGTGTAATTTAAGTATTAAGGTTTACAATTCATATATATTTTTCTTATTCTTTTTTTTTTCAATTTTATACAAAATTGTGGTGGGGGGGGGGGGGGCTGCAGCCCTAGCACCCGCTTCTGCGGCCCCTGTATGAAATCATTTCTGAGTACATCTGTACCTTTATGAAAAAAAAAAATACATGCCGCCTTCGACACCCAGTCAATTGCCAACAACGTCTTCTTCATTCTTTTAGCCCGCCCTGCCAAGTTCTTATTGCCCGCTTCTTGCGTTCATCTCTAGTAGACAGCGTTTAAAACCGCGAAGGCATGAGGAGAGATCATTTTGGTGTGTTATATAGAGACGTTGTTAGATGCCGAGGAAATGAAAGGCTTCATGGTTGTTAATAGAATTGGGAGGCCCACATCCGGTGCACTACGTATACCCAGCCAACAGACAGCTTTAAACTAATTACTTACATCATCTGTGATTAAAACTTTCCCGTCTCATTCACAGTGAAGTTCACGCTTCTCTTCTATGTACAAGCTTCGGTTAACTACAACAAGCAGCCTAGCTCATAATCAAACTTACGGAATACTTCACTACAAGCTTCTGTTGGGAATTCTTACCAGGGGACCGACTGGTATGTACATCGTAACATTTTTCCCGCGTTCTCAGAAGTTTGATATTCTGTCTGACGGCTGTGTTTTACGTTTACCACAAAATGGCATACTGTATTCTTTTATCTATTCTTACATGTACCTTTATATCATCCAAATTAGACAAATGATTAATAACTAAATATGTAAAAATGTAAATCATATTTTTCTTATTTGTGCCAATTGTATTTTGGTAACAAGATTTTTCTTTGAATTAACTGTGTATAGAAAACTTAATTTGAAATAGTTCGAAAAACGCGGAGTGTCTGTTTGAAATTTTGTTTTAATAGTGTGATAATAGCTCTCTTTCACACCCCATTTATGTTTAAAACTAAGAAGAACGTAACTATGCTTCTTTCAAACGACAATTCTAGTAACTCAATATAGGTCTGTCGGAGTATGGCGCACGTAAACGTAACAATAAAAGTTGAATATAGAACTTTTATCTCTTATGATATTGACTCATAATGCGCGAGTCTCGTGTTCAAAGTTGACAGGCGAAAAAGAATAACAGCATGGTATATCGCTTGTTAAGGGTTATCTCTGCATTGTTTTCTGGGTGAAGGTCAGCTGTGATTTCACCAAACACTTGCCCTATTCTTCCACGAGAGAACAGCTAGTCGTGTTCTTCCAAGAGAGAATTTAAGAACAATTGAATCCGCTAGAAACAATTACCCGCAATACATGCACTGAAAAATGAATCCTTCGTATAGCATGGCTCGTTTCCTTTATTGCGCCTTCTGATAGTACAGAGGTGCGCGATCATTATCAGGCTCCTTCTTTCGCATAATGACAAAGTAAATATCGAGCTCGTGTACTGGTTTCGAATGTCTTGTATTGAAACTATCCTCAATCAGATCGCTAAAACAAAACTAAATCAAACAGAAACTATACGTATAGGCTATTAATTGAGACGATGCTTGTGAAGTTCAGACCTGCGCTCATTACATTTGACTAGCCTAGTTCACGCATGACTGCATATAATGGACCTGCTTGTATAGGTCCGTGATGAAAGCAATATGACAGTATTACTAAATTAATTAAATAATACAATATCACGTGACGATTGATGAGAGATATTTTAAGAAGAAGAGTGTTAACGTAAATCGTGGAACCATGGACCTACAGGCTACGACAGATGATGTAACAAGTCAAAGAGTTAATTAATTCTTGGTTCCTGCAATTAATGTTTGTTGTCTGCTTGTGTGTATGAGATCTCATGCAGACGTGCACCTCTCTTGGAATAATACATGTAGTTACAATGGTGTGGATAATTTCTCCTCATCATTCCAGAAAATATAAGAAATTGTAACAGTGTATGGTTAGTTCATTTATCATAAATCAGTACTCAAAATTGATTACTGTTTAATTAGCATGCATGTTTTCAATCCATCTTAAAGGAAATTTCTCCGTGTTAGTAGCATGAATCAGACTTGCCCCTAAGGAAAAAAAATTGATATGAACATAAGTAGGAATCTCTAAGAACCTGTCGCATTGGCAGTCATGCTCGTGAAGAACAAGGGTGTAATAGGGGGAAGCAGTACACCCACTCTAACATGTCTAACCAGCTGGCTGACGGGCTAGCTTGCTGACGTCCCTGGGGTAACACTAACAGAGAGGGTATACTACGGGGGACCACTGTCGTTCTCTGTCTCTGTCTCAGTATCCTCTCTCAGTCTATTTCCCTTTCTCTGTCTTTATTTATTTCTGATTTCTCTTTCTCTCTTTTTTTTTCTCTTGCTCTTGCTCTCCCCCTCTCTCTCTCTCTTTCTTTTCTCGAGGCAAGACAGTAAGACTCCTGCACCATTATTATACGTGCTCAAATGATATTATGGTAATAGTAGTGGAACCCGTATTATGATAATCATTATTATTATCATCATCATTACCCTATTATTATTATTATTGTTATAGTGAATTATACCATCATTTACAAGAATTACGGAGAATTCTCTGTGCACATATAGAGGTATCAGTAAAGTATATTTGTTGCTTTTATATTACAAGATAATCTTAGGAGCAAGAAGTTCAAGACCTCCCACCATTATGCATCCTACCCAGGGGCGGCGCTACAGGGGGGAGGGGGCGAATGTCCCCCTATGATTTTTCAAGTAATAAAAAGAAAGAAAAAAGAGGAGAAAAAGAAGAAAAAAGAGAAGGGAGAAGAAAGAAGAGGGTGGGGAAAGAGAGGCCTGGAGCTTGCAATTATATAATAACCCTATTTGTTCACTTAAAACGTCAAATAAATTCACCTATGGGTCATCTCCCCCCCCCCCCTATCAAAATACCCTGGCGCCGCCCCTGATCCTGCTATACTAGTAGTCAATCTTACAATATGTCTGTTATAAATCATGGTTACATGTGCTTCAATCATTAATCGGGGAGGGGGGGGGGGGGAGACACATGTTCCCCTCAAAAAAAAAAATAAGTGTGATGGGGGACATAATAGGGTATGTCCCACAAAATTTTAAGCTGAGGTTTTGTTTTGTTTTGTTTTGTTAGTTGTTTGTTTTGTTTTTTTTTTGCTTTTCAGCAAATTTGGGGGAAATGTCCCCGCACCCCAAAATTGTTAGCCGAGGGCCTCATTTTTTGCTTGTCAGAAAATTTTTAGACAGTGTCCCCCCCCCCCCCCCCGAAATATATTAAACGGATTGAGGCCCCTGAACTAGTGACGGGGGAGGGGTAACGCTGTATTTCTTTGTGATTTTATACATTTTCTTCTCTACATCAACAGTCCTTGATTATAGAAGTGTCACTTTTACATTGAAAATTTATCCTACCATAGCCACAGACTTTCAAAGGCAGCGCTGCGATCTTGGAGATGCGAGAAATTTGTAGTGTTCGGTGGGTACACAGTTTTATGCTATCCAATCCCAAAGCTTAGCAATCTATTACCCCCATGACCTGGCTCTTTCTCGTCCTCCTTAGCCAGACATTTACAAGTTCGAGGATTGGGGCAGACGGGGTCGCGACATCGTGGGCGGAGTTCATCTGGCTATTCGCTTCTAAATCCAGTTACTGGATGCGATCTCACAGCCCTTAGTTTAGGAAGAAGCATTGTTTTATCATGGCGGTAGCTCCATAGTTTTACCAAGCCTACAAAGACTGGGCTGAAGATATTGCTGTGGTATATGTCGTTCAATTGTGAATGGTTGGTTTATTTCTCATTAAAATACTGGTAAGTGTTTGTATTTGTATCTTTTGTAAAGTTTCAAGAATACTGGTAGTTCACCTTAATATATTGACCGTGGTATGTATGCCATTCGGTAGATATCAGGGTACTTAATAAAGCTCTTATCATTTTCATTACCATAATAATTATTTGTAGCATTCAATCGAGCTGTTTCTGTTTGGTCTCTGAATTTAGAGTAACTGCACACTACCCGTAACGACATACAATACAAGTTTACATAAAATACTTTCACAATTAACGTTAACTCTTATGAGACCCAGTTTTATTGTTTTTAAAAGGGACATTTCGGTGATGAAGTAGTTCCTATAACCTAAGAAAAGTAAGCTAGTAATAAGAATCTATGTTGCTGTAAGTACATCAAACTACATGTACTAACATTGACCATTCTAGACGAAATTATTATGTATTAAT
Source organism: Echinometra lucunter (assembly GCA_029962745.1). Taxonomy (NCBI): domain Eukaryota; kingdom Metazoa; phylum Echinodermata; class Echinoidea; order Camarodonta; family Echinometridae; genus Echinometra; species Echinometra lucunter. The sequence continues at coordinate 27,402,632 of CM057160.1, read as the reverse complement.
CTATCGCGCGATGTGAAATCGACTATTCGTCCGTTTGTCGTCGTGTCGAAAATCCCAGGGGAACATGGGAAGTCCCACACGATTTGGAAGGTGGGGGACATAATATAAAGTGTCCCCCACACGATTTGGGGGTCCCCAAAGAGGACCTTTCTTATTGAATGCTAATGGGGAAGGGGGGGGGGGGGGTGAAAGAGACATCCGAAAATGCCGATGACTTTGTTTTTTATTATGTACTAGTTGGGGGGGGGGGAGGGTATAAAGAGACATCCGAAAAGGCCGAGGACATTTTTTTCTTCTTTTCTTTTCTTTTCGCTAACGTTAATCATAAATTTTAGAGTTGTGTCCACCTTACGTTTGAAGACAGATTTCCGTTAAGAGTCTAAGGTGTTGTTTTTTGTTTTCGTTTTTTGCTTTTTGTTTTTTGTTTTTTGCTTAGGCTGCTTTGAAATGCTACTAAGTTCGTTACTTCAGGCGAAATTAAGTTAGAGCTATTAAAATTCACCGCACAAAAATAACTTGTACAGTAAACAACCTCGTAGAACTAGGTCATAAACGTGAAGAATAATATCATGAATTCAAATCAAAGTTAACGAAGTTGCAGGTTTTGATGAATGAAGGCATCGTTAGTCAGGTTTGTCGTGACTATGCATGTGGGTGTCTCTGAAGGGTATATATATAAGGGGTGTGACCAGGGGCGGAATGGTCCGATGGGGACTTTGGTTATCGATGATTTATATGTATTCGTCTATCGCTCGATGTAAGATGGACTATTTTCTTCTCGTTAGTATGTCATCATGTCGGAAATTCCGGGGGAACAGGGGAAATCCCCCACGATTTTGAAGGTGGGGGACATAATATCAAGTGTCCCCCCCCCCAACGATTTGGGGGTCCCAGAAGAGGGCCTTTCTTATATTGATTTGGTTGCTTTTTGTTTTGTTTTGTTTGTTTGTTTTGTTATATATAAAAGTTGTTTTACTCGAATATATTTTGTCCTATTCTAGTATATTTCATATTCTGTTATATTTTGTTATATTCTGTTATGTTTTTGTGAAAATCCTGCTATACTTTGCTATTTATGTTATACTTTGTTCTTTTTCTGTTATATTTTGTAAATTTTTTGTTGAATTTTGTAATAAATTGAGAATAATCCAATATGTATGGATTCCAAATCAATAAAATTTGAAACTTGAAACTTATATAATTTTTTTTTTTGTTTTTGCTAACGTTAATCATAAATTTTAGAGTTGTGTCCAGCTTACGTTTGAAGACAGATTTCCATTAACTTAGAGTCTGATGTATATTTTTTTTGCTTAGGCTGCTTTGAAATGCTACTAAGTTCGTCACTTCATGCGGAATTAAGTTAGAGCGATTAAAATTCGTAAAAGTTGAGTGGACTAGTCGTATCGTAATTCCCCTACAAAATTTCAGTTCCAGGATATTACAGCCCCCTCCCCCTTCACTTTCTGCGAGCAACTCCGTGGGCTCAGTGTGCCCGAAACGAAAAAACGATGACCTCTACAAAATCAATTTAATACAATATCGTCTGGGTTTTTTCGATGTTGGAAAATTATCTTTGGGCAAATTTGAAGATGTGACTTTCATCATTGTAAAGAAAGTTATTCTTTATTCTTTAAATTGAAGGCATGCATATTTTGACCAAAACCCGAACTTATTCAAAATGCCTCTGAGCCAACCACACACACACATACACACACACTGTCGTGCATGTCTTTGTTTTAAGAAATGAATATCATTCGTGTCATTCTTTGCCATATCTCTGGCGTTCAGCATAACTCGAAAAGCGGGCTGACGCGGAACAAAAATTCTCCCCAGAATACAGTCTGCCAAAACAAGATGTCATCACCCAAGAACTCGGAATCTTTACGTGAGAATCTTGCAGGGAATTATGGGATGCCTAAATGAGAAACACATTTTATCATGTCGAGTTGTCTCTTTACTTTAGGACTATCTAACGACTTCCAGACATAATGGGAAACAGGTTCAAAATATTGTATCCAAATATGGGATTGATGAGAAGGTTTTGGAAGGTAAAATTATGTTGAAAATGTGTGATCATTGATGTAAACCGAGCTTTTGATATAACTAGCTTGCCAACAAAATGAAAATGGGTGCATGTAATGAACGCAGAAACGGTTGTAACTGTCTGTTAATGAAATTGTATCACGTCTAGGTTGTGACCTCAAGGTCAAAGGCGTTGAGCCCATGCTAGAAGACAAGAAAATACTGTAAATCTGTTACATGGAGAGATCTTGCTTTCACAATGTATATGTTTGTCATTGTTTTTGATGTGTCGTCCTATATAATTTTCCTATTTTCCTTCTTCTTTATCATGATCATCATGATCATCTACTACTATTGCTAACATACTACTACTACTACTACTACTACTACCACTACTACCACTACTACTACTACTACTACTACTACTACTACTACTAATACCACTACTACCACTACTACTACTACTACTACTACTACTACCACTACTACCACTACTACCACTACTACTACTACCACCACTACTACTACTACTACTACTACTACTACTACTACTACTACTACTACTACTACTACTACTACCACTACTACCACTACTACCACTACTACTACTACTACTACTACTACTACTACTACCACTACTACCACTACTACCACTACTACTACTACTACCACTACTACTACTACTACCACTACTACTACTACTACCACCACTACTACTACTACTACTACTACTACTACTACTACTACTACTACTACTACTACTACTATTACTACTTCTGCTGCTGCTGCTGCTATACTGCTGCTACTACTGTACTACTCCTACTCCTACTCCTATACTCCTATTTCTGTTTCTTCTATACTACTGCTACTACTACTACTACTTCTGCTGCTGCTGCTGCTGCTGCTGCTGCTACTGCTATTACTACTACTACCAGGGGCGATACCAGGGTATTTTGATAGGGGGGCAAGATTGACGTTTCATTGACGTTTTAGATGAAGAAATAGGGGTATTATATAGTTGCAGGCCAGAGGCTCCTCTTTCCCCACTCTCCTTTTTTCTTCTTCCTCCTCTTTCTTCTTTTTTCTTTTTTTTTCCTCCTCTTTTTCTTTTTTTTTTTAATCACTTGAAAAATCATAGGGGGCATTCGCCCCCTGCCCCCTGTAGCGCCGCCCCTGACTACTACTACTACTTCTGTTGCTGCTGCTGCTGCTTCTACTACTACTACTATACTACTACTACTACTACTACTACTACTACTACTACTACTACTACTACTACTACTACTGCTGCTGCTGCTACTACTGCTACTACTACTACTACTACTACTACTACTACTACTACTACTGCTACTACTGCTACTACTACTACTACTACTACTACTTCTACTATTACTGCTTCTACTACTATTACTACTACTGCTGCTGCTGCTGCTGCTGCTGCTGCTACTACTACTACTACTACTACTACTACTACTACTGCTGCTACTACTACTGCTGCTACTACTGCTACTACTACTACTACTACTACTACTACTACTACTACAACTACTACTACTACAGTACTACTACTCTACTATGCAAGCATTGACTTTTTTCTTTTTCTGTTTCATCTTCTTCTGATTCTCTCCCCGTTTCCCCTTTTGTGGATGGGAGAAGCGGAGAGAAAAATAATTGGAGAACAGATCTATATATTTTTACACAAATAATCTAAACAAAATGCGATACTTTTCCTTCTTTGTCCATTAGATGATGATAACGATATAGAAACTGACGTTTTGGCATGTCTTGATCAGGGTTTCATGTCTACTTTCATCAAGTGACGTATGGGTGCGCGTGGCGGGGTATGGTTGGCCGTTCCCGCCAAAACGCATGCCAAAACCATACGGGTGCAAGTCAGAACGTACGCATGGTTCTTTCATAACGTACGCGTGGATCTGTCATAACGTACTTATGGTCTTGACAGAACGTACGTATGGACATTTTCTATTATACTTCTATGACATTCTTAACGTACGTATGGTTTTGGCATAACGTACGCGTGGTTCTGTCATTACGTACGCGTGGTTCTGTCATAACGTACGCGTGGTTCTGTCATAACGTACGCGTGGTTCTGTCATAACGTACGTATGGTTGTGTCATAACATACGTATGGTTGTGTCATAACGTACGTATGGTTGTGTCATAACGTACGCGTGGTTCTGTCATAACGTACGTATGGTTGTGTCATAACGTACGTATGGTTGTGTCATAACGTACGTATGGTTCTGTCATAACGTACGTATGGTTGTGTCATAACGTACGCAACGGTTCGTAACTTTTAACACAGATGTTGGAATGGCCAATCAAATTTCTCGTTATATATATATATATATGCGGGGTATAGCCATAGGTCCGATCGAGTGTGCGCTTGCATACGTGCATGCATACATATATATATATATGCATGCATACATATATATATATATATGTATATATATATATATATATATATATATATATATATATATATATATGCATGCCCATTATAACCACATGGAGCCTGGCAACCACGCTGCCTCACTCCGCTTGTTAACGTTCGACTCGAATTATTACGGTCTAATCTAACTGGTTCCATGACATTTGCTCCGGCGACAACTGCTCCGATAATGGCGACAAGTGCTCGGCGACAAGTGCTCCGCGACAAGTGCTCCGCCGACATATGCTCCGCCGACATATGCTCCGCCGACATTTGCTCCGCCGACAATTGCTCCGGCGATATTTGCTCTGCCGACAAGTGCTCCGGCGACATTTGCTCCGACACGACGACATTTGCTCCGGCGACATTTGCTCCGGCGACATTTGCTCCGCCGAATTATGCTGAAAAACGACATTTGCTCCGGCGACATTTGCTCCGCCGAATTATGCTAAAAAACGACATTTGCTCCGCCGACATTTGCTCCGCCGAATTGTGCTCCAAAACGACATTTGCTCCGCCGACATTTGCTCCACCGAATTGAGCTCCAACACGACGACATTTGCTCCGACGACATATGCTCCGACGAATTATGCTCCAAAACGACATTTGCTCCGCCGACATTTGCTCCGCCGAATTGAGCTCCAAAACGACGACATTTGCTCGGACGACATATCCTCGGCAGAATTATGCTCCAAAAGGACATTTGCTCCGCCGACATTTGCTCCGCGGAATTATGCTCAGCCGAATTATGCTCCAAAACGACGACATTTGCACCGCCGAATCATGTTCCAAAACGACGACATTTGCTCCGTCGAATTATTTATAATCATCAATAAATTGATAATAATTTTACTCTGCTCCGACAATTGATGATGGTTATGACAATTGCCTCGTCGCGATTTCTCCACCGAAATGTTTTGGAAACCACGACACTTGAACCTTGCCCCCACGACACCATTCCAGATTCTGTGAATTTGAGGGCATGCCTTTATCATGTTTATCATTACAGGTCACTCTAAATAATCTACGTAATCTGAGTAATCATTGTAAATCAGAGTAGATCTAAACAAACTGCAAAGTAGTTTGCAAAGATAGAAAAACTGCCGTATTTCAAAATTGCCCCTGAAAGGTGTTTTTTAAAGAGAATGTAATGTATGTTTTTAAGCCTCCGCCCACCGAAGGTAGGTCCTTCCCGTTTTCCTTTCTCGCGAAGAACTGTTTGACGGATCAAATTCGAACTGGGCTCAAGATGCATATGGGAGGGACAATGATCCGAATAGATTTGGGGTTTCAAGGTCAAAGGTCATAGAGGTCATTGTATAATGAAAATGAAGCTTGTTCGTGCGATAACTTAACTCTGTGACAGTTTAGTTTCAAACTTTGATCATGTATGAATATGGAAGGGACAATGGTCTGATTAGTTTTGGGGTCACAAGGTTAAAGATGTCATTGTTTCGGTGAAAATAATAAAAATAATAAATATGAATGTGAACTATACTTTCGATATGTTGATTAGATAATTTTCTCCAGTTTCAGGTAGGCTAATTTTCTACAAGCATTTGGATATTTCTGCCATTAAAGCGCTCTTCTCATATTTTTAAACATTGTAATCTCTTAATTAATCTAAATGCATGTTTACAAATATTTGATAACAACACACTAAATCTATCTTTTCTTAATATTCTTTGGATAATCTCAGAGGTTCGTTTAAGTTTGCAATTGCCAGTTTCTCAGCTTGTTTGTCACATTCATTTACAGTTTTTATGGCGATGCATCCCATCTATATTCATCGTATTGCTGTTTTTTTTTTAAACTTTATTGCAAGTTGTTTAGCTTGTATTTTGCGAATTTAGTTATTACTGCAAAGATTTAATTCATCTACTCCCCCCCCCCCCCCCCCCGGTTAAGTTTTCTCCAAATGTTCACAAACTTGTTTGTTTGTTTGTTTATTCATATTTTTTTACTATTTTTTTTACCGGCATGTGCAATTAAATTCAATCTAACAATGTTCATAATTCATTTTTACATCTAGCACTGCTCCTTGCATGTATCTTATTTCAGTTTTCAGTCTTATCTTGTAAATACGATGAGTCTTCGGACTTTTGTCATGCACGATTTATTTCCTTTAAGCATAAAACCGAAACAGAATTGAATTAAATCGAATTTCAAATGAATTTATCTTGCAATGGCGGAGGCATAAAAACTTACAGGAGCAAACATGCACATACGATGACGCGACATGTGCTTCTGCGATAATAGCCCCTCTTTTAATTTTCCGAAGGATTAATTATATTAGTGTTATGTTTCCTCGGGAGCAATTGTCATGGAACCGCACATACACACACACGAGCGTACCCTCCCATTCACACCCGAAATAGATCGAACATCGTAAAGTTGAAATTACATGGCTCTATGATTATGCTCCGACGTTAATTGCTCCGCCGAAATATGCTTCGGAATAGACGACACTTGCTCGGCGGACAATATTTGCTCCATCGTCTTCTCATCCGGAATTCCCGAATTTTGATAACACCTCATCTCGTCTTCTTGTCTTCAAACAAGTCATTTTGCCGAGGTCCAAAATTTCGTTATATCGTTTTCTATTGGGTCTCCTCATAATCTCGGCCTGATTTTTCTCGCAATTTCGGTGGCACTTTTACGATCAACATTTTTTTGTTTCAGTATCTTAAAATATTGCATGAATTACAGTTTCAAGTAATTATCAGGTGAAATGTACGCACTGGGGTACTGCAGAGGGGGGGGGGGGGGCTTGTGGCGCCAGCCCCCCCCCCCCGAAATAAATTTCAACCATGGTTTATTTTCAATTTTATATAAGTGTTATCACACGAATTTCATTACTTCTCCCTAGACTCCCTTTCTACTGTTAAGTAACGCATTCACAATTTCCCAAATAGCATGCATAGCAAGGCAGAAAACACGCATAATATCAATACTAATGTGTTTTATGATATAACACTTGGTTTTATCTGCTTATCTTACAATGGATTCAAACTTTGATAATGAATATTCTTAGATTTACCAAATGTAGACACGGGCTTCAAATTTGCAGTTCCAAATAGTGTTCTTTTACAGAGTTGCAAACCATCAATACTGCAAAAAGACTCCTCTACCATGGGAGTGCACTTGTGTAGCCAGGGTGGGGGGGGGGTTCGATGGGGACAGTCACTCCTCCAAAACGCCAACGAAAAAGAATGAAAAAGTAGAAGGAAAAAAAAGCAGAAGCGAGAAAAGAAAAAAAGGTAAGGGAACGTAAGAAGAACGGGAGCAGACAAGGAAGAATTCAAAGAAACGTCGGAGCTTCCGCGCTTCGCGCGGGAGGGGGAAAACTCCCCCCTTACTGGACCCTCCTCCCTCGGGAGCGCGCTTCGCGCCCTCACAACCGCCCCACTCAAATGAAATCCTAGCTACGCCACCGTGGGAGAGAAACCTTGGTACCCCACCGCTTCACACCCTCTCCATGTTCGTCCTTTTTATATCATAGTGTCTTTCTATTATTATCATAAGTAATAAAGTACTTTGTGTAACGCTGGCATTTGTTTGAAACTTAAGATTATTTGGGCTGCATGTTTTCATAATCATGTTTCCAAGTTCATGAAACAATATCCTTTTCTGGTCGGTAGATTCATGACACCTTTATCCATAACAGTACATGTCATCAAACGTCGGAGCTTAGCGCGCTCATTAAGTGATTCACACGCTTCGTGTGCTCACTACCGCCCCGCTGAAATGAAATCCCTTTGTTGGAAATGAGAGAAATAAAAATTGAACAGAACTCAAGTTATTGCAAATTTAAGGCGAAAAAATGAAAAAGCTCCGTATCGTGAAGGGAGGGGGGGGGGTACCCCGGCTCGGTCGCTACACTCCCTCAGGGTTGGTCGCTTCGCTCCTCGCAAAGATTGAGGCCCCCCAAATATTTTGGCTCATTACGCCACTGAATATACGACACTGGTGCTAATGTCGATGCAAAACAAAAAGAAAATAAAAGAAAAGCAATCCTTTAATGAGGATAATAAAGATTTCCACTTGTTCTTTTTCTTTGAGTCTACTCTTTATCAGGTTTATCAAATTGCAACTTTTCGACTTCTAGAAATTTGTTGTGCGTTAATCCTTCAATGAGAGCCTACTACACGCATTTTTCTCCGAAAATGATTAAGTCTTCCAGCACATAAGTTCTTGATTAATGAAATTGTGCAACATAAGAAACATAAATTTAAATGTATATTCGAAACGGAAGGTTCGACAAGAAATAGAACGTGTAAAAGAGAATTTAGATTAAGTTAAGGAATAATTTTATCCCACAGTCAGCATGGTGAGATAATATCATAGACACATTATAAATAAGATAGACGCTTCATCCCACTTTGAGAATACGTTGTCATATTTCTTCTTATTTTCTTTTTTTAATGTGTGGAGTACATCACTTCGTTCATTTGCTCATCTTCAGAGGCAGTGGTAGAAAAGTACAAAAGTACAATTTTCCTTTAAACACATCTACCCACGTAATACCCCATCTTGACCCTGATTTCGTGTAATAACGTAAACTCAACAGAATATGTAACGGATGCAAATGCTTCGAGCATTTAGGCCTAATCATCATTAAATAGTCTCCTCCTCTTTCATTAACTTACATTGCCTAATTTCACTGAAACTCCTATATCTTAATCATTAACTTTATTTATTTGATATATCTATTTTAAGGGTAATCTGTTTCATGATCTTGCGGATTTGATGTTTAATGTGAAAAAAAGAAATATACTGTAGAAATACATAAACATTGAACTTTCAACCTTAAATGTAGGGCAATTCTATTCTAGCAAAAAGGGATGTTTTTCTATTGAAGCAGAGCATTTTTAAAAAATAAACAAATTAGGTGAAAGTTCTAAAGAAAAGGAACGTAAATTTATTTATCACTAGAATTGATGTGCTGATTGAAATCAGTTTTCCTCCGGGAAGCTCGTCCGCGGGGGTATTGTGTTCCCCAGGAGCTGTCATCGTGGGAGCCATCCTCCGAAGGAAATGTCCTCTGAGGGACCCGTCCTCCGGGGAAGTTGTCTTCGGGGGCGGGGGGGGGGGGGGGGGGGCTTGTCCACCAGGAGAGTTGTTCTAGAACTGCCACTTCTCATGTAAGTCACTCCTTATGCTGATTTTTAGTGTGCAAGAAGTTCTGTTTTTATGCGCGAATTTACAAAGAATCTCTCTACCGTGGGTGGGGAATACCCCGTCATGCCCCCCCCCCCCGTTATATGCCACTTCTCATATCAGTTTCCCCTAATACTGCATTTTTACACGAATTTTACACGATCTTTTTTTTTTTAAATCTTCCTACCGTGGAAGGGGGAATAACCCTCTCCAACAGCTTCCCCCCTCCGTCGCTTCGCTCCCTCGCCTTGCCTCCCTCTCCCGTTGTTGAAAATTCTTGCTACGTCAAAGAGTATGCTCTCCATTTCATTTTGTGGCATCGATGGAGCAATATTGTCACCAGTTCAAGTGTAGTGTCTTCGGAATTAATTTGGCAGAAATATGTCGGTGGGGCAGTTGCTACTTTATTGTCGAAATAATTCGGCGGAGCATATGTCGGCGGAGCATATGTCGTCGGAGCAAATGTCGTCGTTTATAGCATAATTCGGCTGAACATACGTCGGCGGAGCAAATGTCGTTTTTAGCATAATTCGGCGGAACATACGTCGGCGGAGCAAATGTCGTTTTTAAGCATAATTCGGCGGAGCAAATGTCGGCGGAGCAAATGTCGTTTTTAGCATAATTCGGCGGAACATACGTCGGCGGAGCAAATGTCGTTTTGGAGCATAATTCGGCGGAGCAAATGTCGGCGGAGCAAATGTCGTTTTGGAACATAATTCGGCGGAGCAAATGTCGTTTTGGAGCACAATTCGGCGGAGCAAATGTCGTTTTTTAGCATAATTCGGCGGAGCAAATGTCGCCGGAGCAAATGTCGTTTTTTAGCATAATTCGGCGGAGCAAATGTCGCCGGAGCAAATGTTCTCGTGTCGGAGCAAATGTCGCCGGAGCAAATGTCGGCGGAGCACTTGTCGGCGGAGCAAATATCGCCGGAGCAATTGTCGGCGGAGCAAATGTCGGCGGAGCATATGTCGCCGGAGCACTTGTCGCGGAGCACTTGTCGCCATTATCGGAGCAGTTGTCTCCGGAGCAAATGTCGTCGGAGCAAATGTCGTGTCACCAACCTAACTACATGCAATCCAAGTCAAGTTAACTGTTAGAGAGTTGCAGTATACAACTTTACAAGGCAATTGAAAGAATGGCGGGATCGAATTCAGCTTCATACGTTCAATTATACAACAAGCTTTCTCATTGGTTGTACGACTGTTGTACTGAAATGTACTGAATTACGTACGCGTGGTCTTGTCATTACGCACGCATGGTTACGGCATAACGTACGCGTGTTTCTGTCATTACATACGCGTTGTTTTGGCATAACGTACGCGTGCTTCTGTCATTACGTACGCGTTGTTTTGGCATAACGTACGCGTGCTTCTGTCATTACGTACGCGTGGTTTGGTCTATGAGTTAATCATTTTTCCGGGAACCACGCGTATGTAATGACAGAACCACGCGTACGTAATGACAGAACCACGCGTACGTTATGCCAAAACCATACGTACGTTAAGAATGTCATAGAAGTATAATAGAAAATGTCCATACGTACGTTCTGTCAAGACCATACGTACGTTATGACAGATCCACGCGTACGTTATGAAAGAACCATGCGTACGTTCTGACTTGCACCCGTATGGTTTTGGCATGCGTTTTGGCGGGAACGGCCAACCATACCGGGGTATCTGTTCCCAACCATGACACCCGTCAGGGTCAATGTCGTGTCTCTTTCCGTCCATATTTATCGTGCCATGAATCGGACTCAACAGAAGTTTCGTTGACTTCGTTGCCGACCATATTTTGTTTTAGCTGAACATGTGAGGTGTTATCATGGTTATAATAAGCCTATATACCTCGCCGGTACCTCCTTAGTTGATATGGAGTGTCATACTCTCGGTAGGCTTATAAAAACCCGGAGAGGAGCTACAAAGGCGACTCTTGAATATTATAGAAATTGCGTGCAAGGACTTGTTTCTGGGAAGTCATTTTTTAATCATGCACCTTTTATAATGAGATATATACTGCCCTTCTCCTCTCTCCCCTCTCTCTCTCTCTCTCTCTCTCTCTCTCTCTCTCTCTCTCTCCCCCCCCCCCCCATCTCTCTCTCTTCATCTCTCTCTCTGTGGAATATATTATGTGTACAGTGGATTACATAAAACGTTACAGTCACTCATTCTTCATCCATGATGTAACAGGAATACTGACACCCATGCAGGTGTGATATACGAAATCAAATTGTACTGTTATTGCAGAAAATTAGATAAACAAGTCGAAACTATCATCACCCAAATAAAATTTATTCTAGAGTGTCATGACATTTGGTAAATATTTGTAGTGAAATACGCTCCCACTTGCTTCCGATTCAATTTGATATTGAACTACTCCTGAGCACTTTCTTTCACCGGCCAGCCTAAAATTTTGCTGTTCTGAAACGTTGCCAAACTTCTCTTCTTTTTCCCTCCTACAATTTTCCCTCCCCTTTCTATCTCTCTCTCTCTCTCTCTCTCTCTCTCTCTTTCTCTCTCTCTCTCTCTCTCTCCCTCCCTCCCTCCGACTCTCTCTCTTTCACTCCCATTCCAGAATAATAGAGTATATACTCTTAGACAAAATGGTGCTGATTAAAACCTTTTCTTGTCCCACATTAATTTGGAACCTCTAAAGGTTCTTCAAAGAACCTTTGAAATTTCAGAATAATAGACACTATGAACATGGCGGACAAAGAAAGTGGACAAAATAAACAACCTCTTATTCTACCCATCACAATGGTTCTGGTAGTCAAAAGAACATCCCTTCACTGCTATTATCTGAAATATGTGTGACAGGTGTCACATGCATATTCACCTGGAACTACTGATTAAACATAATAGCTGTGAAGGGATGTTCTTTTGACTACCAGAACCATTGTGAAGGGTAGAATGATGGGTTGTTTATTTTGTCCGCTTTCTTTGTCCTTCATGTTCATAGTGAGAGTATATACTCTTAGAAAAAATGGGGCTGATTAGAACCTTTTCTTGTCCCACATTAATTTGGAACCTTTAAAGGTTCTTCAAAGAACCATTAATAGCCTATAAAAGGTTCTCTGAAGGATTATAAAGGGGTCACTAGAACCATTATTGGTTGTACAAGGAAGCTTTTGGTATGCTTGGGGTTTTTTGAAAATATAAAGAACCCTTGAATCCTCTTTTTCTGGAGGTTCTAAATACGAAACAAAAAAAAGGGGGGTCTAACTGGCACATTCTGGGCCCCATTTCATAAAAAAGTTGTTATAATAGCAACTCTTGCTTGAATGGCAACTTTCATTATAAAAGCCAATCAGGAAGCAGAATTCTCACTGTTGCCATGGTAGTTACCATTCCAGCAGGAGTTGCTATCATAGCAACTTTTTATGAAACAGGGCCCTGGATGTATACATCAGAATAGAACAGGGCCTTTATATTTTCTAATGATTATATCCATGTT
>CM057160.1:27350672-27389045 GCA_029962745.1 Echinometra lucunter | reverse complement strand
ACAAGGATGATGTGAGGACCTGGAAAAAGGTGAAAAGAAAAAGTGTACTGACAAGATAAACTAATTCATATCATTACAAACAGAACACAAATATAAAATGTCGGAAAATAGCAGTGAACACGGACATACTGAAGCTTTTCGACATGCACTCATCAGAGTGGCGCATACTGCTTTGGTAGGCAAGATTTTACTCTGATGGATGTCGAAAAGCTTCAGTATGTCCGTGTTCAATGCTACTTTCCAATTTCGCAGTACCAAACACCTATTCAAATATAAATGTACAAAACTTGACATCTATTTTTTAAATATGATTAAACATATTTCTTACTTGTGCCCAGCAGAAAGACACAAGCACAATTGTTTGTTTTTTCATTTCCTCCCATGTTTAAGGACTGCAAAAGGAAATTATGTGGAAAAGCTATACATGTAACTTGTCACAGTGCCACTTATAACAATTTAGACAATGTACAGTGGCATGTTGGTACAAAAAACTACAAATTGTGTAAATCTGGAAATAAATATCGCTAGATATGCATTCATATTGTGCCCTTCTGCTGGTAATAGAATTGTCTGAGAGCCTGCAAAACACTTGCAGATATTCACTAAACTACATGTAACCTGGCAAGAATAGGACTAAGGAATAATGAATGACACTCAATGTGCACTATGTTTAGATAAAGTGCAACAAATATACAGAGTTTGAGACAACAATGAAAAAAAAAAATTCATAAAGCATGATGCTGAGGCTCTAAAAATTTGAAAATTTACATTCTTTAAAGATATGTTGTACAAAATTTTTTATCCATAATTCCACAAATTGTATTTGCTTCTCTGTAAATCAAGATTTTTCTATTTTTGTGAGGCAATTATATTTTCACAAATCGTAACACAAAGGACAGTTTCCATTCTGGAATAATTCAATAAAATTGTTTTTTTTTCTTGCTTCAATTCTACATAATCAACATATACACTGGTCTTGCAGTATAACTAAGACCATAAATATTTATTATGATGCTTAAGCCCGCGCCGCACACTATACGATTTGATTTTCAAACAAATGGCATCTTGCATTAAATATGAAAGATTAAACAAGTAAAATAATCTTATTTAAAGTTCACAATAATGACAGGAATAATAAAATTGAAATTTTAGTATTTTTGTCGGAGTAAAGGCCAAATCGGCTTTAAATCGTAGCCAATCGCAAGACTGCTATAATGCCACTACGATTTGGAATAGAGTTTGCTTTTATTCCTACAGGGAGGCTTGCAATAGCCCGGAATTTTGGATGTTAGTATTCACACAACTATTCAGAACTTTGATCATGAAGATTTTACATGTTTGAATGTTCATATCAAATGCTATAACAAATCTTTCCAAATCGGATTGCAGTGGGATTGTGCAGTGTGCACTGGGCATTACTCACTAATGGAACTATAGTTGTTACACTCCAATATCTCACAAACACAATTGAAACGAATCACTACAGTAAGAACATGTACCAACATCATGCAAAATGTTTTCAATGGCAATGAGTTGTACATGTATGTTTAACACAAGTTATCTGTAGATTATCTTACAATACTGAGCCAGCAGTACTTCTCAATATACACCACAGTACTTTCTTTGGGTAATGCTAAATCTAAGTCTTTAAATTGCTTGTATATCAAGCAATTTAAAAATTGTTGGTTTTCTTTTTTTACACCACCAAAATTGTAAAATAAGGACGAGTGAGTAAGACTGTAGAACCAATTAATGCCATGAATTTGGTATCTACGTATGTTTTTGTCCACGTCTATTTGTGGGGGGCCTTAAAGGTTTATTCAGATATGACTCGACAAACCCCCACAAATTTTTAGTGTTCAGATACATGTATAGCGCAGCAAACCTTATGTCAATGAACCTGCAATAATGCGTCATTGCTCAAAATAAAAAGATTTTCGTCAAAAGTTGCACAGACAAACTTCATGACATCATATTTTGCGCTAACTTTTAAGAATTTGATTGGTCCAAAGCTTTTTGCCACCGGGAGGCCAAAAATTTGCCTCTTGCCTCCGCTTTTTTTTTTTCTGCCGCCTCATATCCCATTGACTTGTACACTAAAACTGATGTGGGGGTTTGTCACAGGGGTTTGTTGTGTCATATCTGAACAAGCCTTAAAGGCATTGGCTAACTTTGTGAGTAGCTGATTTAAAAAATTCTCAAACTAAGATGAAACATGTGTATGAATACTTGTATTTGTACTCAAAAACCCTGAAACCAACCATAATTTGAAATGAAAAAGTGTAAGTTAGACGCAAACGGCGATTTTATTATCCTTCGTCTCACGAGACAATCACTAAGAGGACCACTTTGCTTGAATTTGAAAATGCCGTTATGTGCCTCCCGCCACGTGATACGCCAATACACACAGTACGGTAAGTTGAGTCATACGCGCATGCGCACTCCTTATGTCTATGCTGTGCAAACGACCCTTGTATATATTTCAAACATTGGTTCACATTTTTGATATTTGAAAATACTTCCTGTGGATATTATACTTTGAAACTTTCAGACTGGTATTTTTACACTATAACCCTTATGTTTATCCCATTTTCAAGTAACAAAACAAGATTTTTTAAAATCATAACAATGTTAACCAATGTCTTTAACACTATCTAGACTGATCCATGTATTCATTATTTTGACTCAGATGTTGACACTAACAGGCACCCTGGACAAATGGGTATCCATGTCTTTGTCTCGATCCCCCAAATATACAACTGTATTGAGCTCTGGTCAAACAGCATTAAAAAATCAAAAAGGATATTTAGATTTACTTCAAAAAATTTGCCATCACATGTTCTATTTTGTTGTTGTTACATAATGAACATTACTTGTTTACATGCACGATGGCTGAAAAGTCTATGTAAATATATCTACTTACATGGCTTCTTGTCATTCAAGTACACTGTAATTAGTACAGTAATTACACTTGTATGATTTCCATACCCTACATATTTAGCATCTAACACTCAAAATAGACATCATGTACAGTATTTTCTAAAACTGACAGTGCCTCAAGGTAATTTGTTCAAAGGAAAAGGAAACCCTGGATACAAGTCAAGTTTAATAAAAGGAAACGACAGAGAAAAGCAATACAACAACAGTTAATTGAAAACGGGTTATGAAATGAGAAAGTTATGAAAGTTTGAAAAGTCTCGATTACTTTCTATGACAATCCTCAAATTGACAATATTGCTTCAAAATGTCAAATTTTTTGACAACTCTGCCTTGTGTTTTGTACACAAATTTTCAGATTTTCTCCATCATCTCTCAAGATGAAGCTCGTTTCTTTCTAAACTCAATATATGTTGTGTCAGGTACATTTTCCCATGATATATCTTGAGCTAAGACAGAGACACGCTGCACCTTCAGAGATAATGGAGAAAGTGATAATCTGAAATTTTGTGTACAAAATATTATATGGAGAGTTGTCCGCAAAAACCTGCCATCTTGAAGCTTACTGTTATACAAGGTATTACATGAATTCTTGCTATACAGCAAATTGTGTTATCTGGGAATGCATTTATTTTTAGAGTCTACTCACCTTTTCTACTGAAAGGGGGGGGGGGGGCTTTTATCAACATGTGGTCATTAAACATGACTGCGCCATCACTTAGGTTTGCAAACAGACAATTAGAATATCTCTCCTAATCTGAAGATAACATAATTCCTAGAATATCATCTCAGAGTTTATTTTGGTGAATTGACCCACATGGAATCGGCTGAGTAGCAGGATCGTCTAAGAAGTGAGAGGAGATGTTGGGTCTCCTACCAGAGGGGATGTTTCTTGAACATTCCTTGCCATTTAGTTGACTCTGCTTCGTGCATCCTGGTATTCAGGAATGTCATCTTTACATTCAGATCAGCCATACACTGCAGAAAACAAGCACACAAAATATATCAATGTTACTCATCATGGGCACACAGTTGAGCACTGTTCTGATAAGGGTGTGAACCACTTAAAAACTTCAAAATGAACACCAATATAAAAATGATTCTAATCTTCACCTGTCTGTATCTCATAACACACAAAGGACATGTACAGGGATCATTGGCACATTCCTATGATTTTTCACTCCCCCCCCCCAACATAGCCCCTCACCATTATTTAAAAGTAAAAATTTGCAGTTCTTGATCAGGGCTTTTAAATATTGGTGAATGTTAAGTGTAAGTATCTGACAGGAACGTCATGTAACAGCTACACTCGTCCTATGCTAGGACCATGGCTAGTACCCCTGCACTCCATGCACAATGATAACAGCACTTCTTTATTTTTGTTTGTTAAAGAACTGCCATTCATTGTACACGTGTGCAGGCACTGTGTGATACATGTCCATGAGTCTAACATTGCTGATCAGAAATCAAAAATATTTGCCTTTCATTTGTTTAATATTTAACTTTAGGAAAAAAAAACTTCACAGTATATTAGTTTTGCTAGTATCTTGCTATTGCCCAACTAAAAGCAAAGAAAATTTGATCAATAAATTCTGAGGGCTTAACAAAACAATACATAACCTTTAACCCCAAATTAGCTATAGTCACCAAATCATGTATGTTAACTGTGTTGGGAAAATTATAAGAATCAGCATTACCTTTGCGATTGTTGTTTCTCTTTTGGTTTTCATTTCAGGTACAGCTTGCTCTAACTTGTCAATCTATAAACAAGATACACAATATATTTACTGATATATACATTATGAACACAATACACTAAAGAGAAAAATATAGAGTAAGAGAGAGAGAGAGAGAGAGAGAGAGAGGGCAGAGATGGATGGATGAAACAGATGTAACATTTAGAAAAAAAAAATAACAAGAATTTCTATCCATAGTAAGAAACTTGTTCTTTTTTTTAGAGAGAAAAAGTATTTCCTTGTGAGCCTCCTCTCTTGCAAAGTCCAGCCTATTCATAGGTGGCCTAGCCTCAGTGATATCTTTTGGAAAAAACAAACAAGAACTATTTCATGCTGGCAATCTTCTGTGACTTTATTTGTAATTACTGTTGACGGGTTTGAGCTGAAAGATTGGCAGATGTTGCATTCCCAGATGCCAATGCAAAAAAAAAAAAAAAAAGGTCTTCATTTGATAACTCCCTCACCATATAGCTGGAAAAAAAGTTTAGAATCATGATCTCAAGTATATATTTATTTCATTTTCTTTATATCTTAGCAACTGCAAATATCTCAAAGTTTAAAAAGGAATATATATTGGTATTCAAAATCAAACTCTTCAGATGGACTCACCCTCTTTACAATCTGTTGAAGCCTCTGCTTGATGATTTCATTGTAGCCATTAATCTTCACTGTTCGCTTCATCGGTTTAACTGATGACAGATAAAAGATAGAAGAAATCATAATTCACATTTTTATCTTAATCCCAGATCATTTAAAAATCATTCTGGAAATTAATACTTCATTTACATGTAGTATACAAAAATCACATGTAAATTCCTCCTCCTCACAGACAAACAAATATTTACATAATGACTGTTTATGATGATTTATTTTGAGTTAATTTTCATTGCATATAAGTTTTTAAAAAAATAACAGAAAAGGGGGGAGATATACATGATGGTTAATGGGCAGTGAAATCTACTATGCATGAAATTTCATGACTTTCAGTATCTGGGTAATCATCTTATTCTATCAAAGGAATCAATTTGACTGAATATCATACATGTATTTCACAGAAACGATTCTTATCTCACTGTTTAAACAAAAGAGAGAAAAATCTACTGATATGGATCTAATATCTATATTCGTGCACCATTCCAGATTTTATGACTGTCTATAATGACAAACTGTGCTAAATTTTACTGGCTACATTTCTAATGTAAACCTCTAAATTTCTTCATTCTCTTAGTCTTGGTAGAGTAATTTCTTTCTTACTTAAAATTATAATGATCTGATTAATACTTACTATTTTGGTAACGTCTTGTGACTTCAAGAACATAGGGTCTGTAGGTAAACATAAAAATAAATCCTTTCAATTATAATGCATGTGCAGTTTATTACAGACATGGAATGCAGTGTAACCTATTTAGAATGAATAAACAGAGCTTTGAAAACATGCACAGAAGAGCATACATTACAAATGTTACTGACCTATGGCTAACAGTAACTGTCTCAACTGTCCTGAAAACAACTGTTCTCAAGACAGCAGTTGAATGCTGATTTGATGCTAACATGTAATTCATTATGAAACTGTCATAGATGAAGTGTCATAGAAAACTCTACATTTAACCCATTCATGACAGGAATTATTTAAAGCCTAATTTGATCAGCTTTTATTCTTCAAATTGGCAACATCAACATTTTTATTTTGTTGCTACATTTTTTTTAATAAAACGTCACGTATCTGAAATGAATATAAATTGACAGAAATTATGATGAGAAGTCAAAAAGTTGCCAATTTGCAGGGGAAAACGGCAATTTTAAACTTTCTATCACATTGCCAATTTAAGGATTTTAATGCTTATTTTCCTTTAAAAACTTTTCAGCATCAAACAACGAATACTGATGCAACCAAAATGGGCACAGTTTGTGCAGAATTTTTGCTCTTTCTGCTCATGAATTTGGTATGATTTTTAGGGCTTTGCATCAAAAGATATTAGGCCAAACCACAAAATGTGGACCTCTGTCACAAATGGGTCAAATAAAAGAAGAGGTTGATATACTCACTGAAACTTTGAATTAGGTGTGATGAATGCATTAATGGGGATTAAAGAACCTCTGTTGTTACGGAGCTGTAAAAGGAAAGTTATAAAAATCTGTTTTCATAAAAGAAGCATCCATACAAAGAAAAGTCTTTCCTAAAACAGTTTCATGCTCACATTTAGATACAAAACAAGCTCACATTTTCTTCTTACTATGTGCATCATCACTGTCTGACTTTGTTCCTAAACATGTAATAAATATCTGTGAAGTATACTTCAAGACAGCATACATGTATTCATCCTTGCACCAAATATAGAAACTTAAGATTTAGAAGACAAACTGCAGATGAAAGCTAACAAGCACTAGATAATCATTCAGTGTTTTTGTTCAACTCATGAAAATATTGGATCTCAAATGTGACACATCAAATGAGGGAAAAATAACTACATTTCATTTTAATTCAAATCACTTCATCTACAACAGAGATTACTGAAACTTGAAACCTTCAAATAAGTCTTTTTGATTGTCATAGTTTCTCACCTTCAAGACCAAGTTTTCATCTTGTAAAGCCAGACTAACCCTAAAGATATCTTGAACCTCTGGTGTTGGGCTGTCTTGTGGTAAGATCACACATCGTGGAACAGACTTTGATTTGTCTTCTGTTTCAGCTGTACAATATCAACAGAATTAGAAACAGGAAAATTGATTATGAAGGATCAAATGACTACATTGCTACTACTGGGGGACTTTTTATTTGCAGAGTTCATTTAATATTCATGCTAGAGCTTTGCACTGGAGCAAGCTTATCAGCTACTTTAGTGAAAAAAACCCCAACCAAACAAACATACAAACAAAAAAACAACAAGAAAAAACTATTAAAGGCATTGGCTAACTTTGTGAGCAGCCGATTTCAAAAATTCTACAACTAAGATGAAACATGTGTATGAGCACTTTTATTTGTACTAAAAAACCCTAAAACCAACCATAATTTGGAATGAAAAACTGTTAGTAAGACGCAAACCACAGTATTATTATGTTTGGTCTCAGAGACAATAAATAAGAGGATTGCTCGAGTTAAAAAAACAGTTATCTCTCTCCCTCCGCGTGATACGTCAATACACACAGTATGGTCCGGTGAGCCATGCGCGCATGCGCACTCCTTTCGTCCGTGCAACCGTTATATATTTTTCCAACACTGGTTCACATTTCTAATATTAAAAAATACTTCCTGTGGATATTATACTTTGAAACTTTCAGACTGTTATTTTTACACTATAATCCTAATCCCTATGTTTATCCCATTTTCAAGTAGCAAAATGAGTTTTTAAAAATTTATAACAATGTTAACCAATGCCTTTAACCCTTCAAGTATAGAAAGACAGTGAATTATAAGATACTATTAAAATCAACCCATATTACTGGGTAATGTCAAAAAGGTTTTTTTTTTTTTCTCCTGAATTTAGCAGAACATAAACCTGGTGCTGTACATGAATGCTCTGAAACTGACCACAGCTGCTTTGATACATGTACATGTACATGTATGTAAACCATAGTTTAGGTAAGTAAAATAAGCATACATGTAAATAAGAGTATTAACCCATTCGTGACAGGAATTATTTAAAGCCTAATTTGATCAGCTTTTATTCTTCAAATTGGCAACACCAACATTTTTATTTTATTGCTACATTTTTCTTATAAAACATCATGTACCTGAAATAAATATAAATTGACAGAATGTATGATGAGAAGTCATAAAGTTGCCAATTTGCAGGGGAAAACAGTAATTTTAACATTTTCATCGCATTGCCAATTTAAGGATTTTAATACTTATTTTCATTTAAAAAAATTTCAGCATCAAACAACAAATACTGATGCATCGAAAATGGACACAGTATGTGTAGAATTTTTTGCTCTTCCTGCTCATGTATTTGGTATGATTTTTAGAGCTCTGCATCAACAGTTATTAGACCAAACCACAAAATGTGGACCTCTGTCATGAATGGGTTAACATACAAGTATAAAAGCGCATTACTGCCCTCCCTCTGGACAAGAGGACATGCGTGTTTTACGATACAGTACTGGTGATTTAAACCTCTTTTGCGAATTCAGGCCATTGAGTTAGCACTGGTTCAGAATACAAAATATCCATTCTGATTTTTAAAAAAATTTCCGTTCCTCTAATCCTCTTCCATCTTTTCCTTTCTTCTTACTCTCCCTCTCAGTTTCATCCCCATCTTCTACTAGTTGTTCTTAATTTTTATATTTCCTCCTTTTCCTCCTCCTCACCCTCCTCCTCCTTCTTCTACTTCTTCTTCTCCTCCTTCTTCTTCTTCTTCTCCTTCTTCATAATCATCACTGCAAAGGATCATTGTGTATCCAGTAGGATGGATGGTCACATGTCTGGATGCTTAACAAAATAAAGCCGCCTCTTTTGTCTTTGAATTCAACAAAAACTATTCATTGAATAGCACTAATCATCAATATTTGTTCTTTATTATCTAACAATTGCAAGTGTTTGAAAATTTAAGAAATATAGGTTGGAAACTTCTTTAAATGGCTGTTTTAGATTTAATGTCCGGATATCCAACCTGGACCGGACACACAACATCTGGGTATACTATTACTAGTAAACCATGTTTTTTTGTGTTTACATATAGGTGCATTACTTAAGATAATTAGATGCGTACTGCGTCAACGTTACATTAGTGCTTGCTCTATTCAACATACATTGTATAGGAGGCTTTTGCCAAAAGCAGGTGCTACTCAGGAGTCATGACATCATATTTTGTGCAAATTTTATAAGAATTGGATTACTTTCTGGCAGGTCGTTATTTTTCAAATAATTTTTTTTTTTGCTTCCTCACATGTTAACCATGTTAACTTCGTACTAGTCACTACCATTCATCATGTTTATTTAGCATTGTTTAGTCTGTTACTGTTAGTCCATGCCAACCCCCCCCCCAAAAAAAAAAAACAAAAACAAAAAAAAAAACAAAAAAACTGGAGTTTGCCACTTCATATCAACTATCAGAATGTCATTTTAAGATCATCAGTTCACTAACGTCATCACCATCACCGTCATCATCCGCAACGGCGCAACATCATCATCCGCAACATCATCACAATCATCACAAGACATCAAATTCAACGTCTGGGACCTGGTTACATAATTCTGTATATTTTCATGTATTTTGACGATTGATCTACACGTATTTCATCTCTAAAATACCTCAACAACACATAAAACATTGTTGGGAGTTGAAAATTTGAACTGTTACACTCACATGATATATCACTGCGGTGAATTATAACCCAAATACGGCTCAGAGATGATGCCTTCCTTTCTGCAGCCATTGTTTCTCCATATATAGATCTGCGCGAAAAATAATCGCAGCATCAATATATCGCAGTGCAGTGCAGCTAGCTAGCTAGCTAGCTAGCGCAGTACCGTATGTACTGTAGTACTGCGAAACCGTACAAGTAATTAGTGTGAACGCCCTTCTAATTCTTCAAGATGGAGTTTATGAGGAAAGGGGGGGGGGGGGGGGGCTGGGGGCTGGGGGCGGGGCGGTATTTTCCTCAAATGGGCCAATCATGGTGAACTAGGACATAGGCAAGCAGTGGCGTACCGTGGGTCAACGCATTGGGGGGCACAGAGCATGGCCGTACGTAGAATTTTTCTAATTTTTCTAATAAATGCGAAAGCGAGGGAGCGAAGCGACCGAGCTGGTCATGAGGGCGCTTTTGCATTTTTAAAATAGAAATTGAAGGATTCAAAGGATTGAAGGATTCAAAATTTCTGGGGGGCAACCTCCTTGCCCCCCTGCTGCATACGGCCATGGCACCGAGTTTGTGCCGGTGTGTGTGGTTATTTCTACCATGTTAACATTTATGACAGTAATCTCGAACCAAAGTGTCTTTAGGGACGTGAAGCGTTTTAAAATTTTGGAAAAATTACGCATCTTGCTAGATACCACCATGTTTTTAAATTTTGCGAGCAAGCGAAGCGAGCTACCCAAAAATTATAACTATCTTTGCAATAAAAAACATGTTATTCCATGAGTCAAAATACACTATTGGACCACTATAGGCCTATATGATATTTCATTTAAATATCTAGTCACCTCGCTGCCACTCTATTTAAGGACTTCCCTGGTCTACTGTTTTCTGTCCGAAACCAGGTTATAGTGCAACCTTTCATTTGCATGCGCAGTGATGAGAGGACTTATATCCGCTTCGAATAGAACTTAGCCATTAATATAAACTTTCATTCAAGCATTAAAAGTTTCATTCATTGTGCTAGTACAGGCATGGGTGTCGATCCCGGGGGGGGGGGGATATACCCCCCAATATTTTGGTTAGGGGGATGGCCTGTACAATCATCCCTCCAATAGTTTACCATAAAAAACACGAAAAAAATCATAGCCTCCTATAATCCTTTTTAAAAAAAGAGTAAAGAAAAGGACAAAGAGAATACAGAGCAAAGAAACAATTTTTTAAAAGGAAAAGAAAAGGAAAAGGACTTCAGCGCTCGCTCGCTTCGCTCGCTCCCAACCAATGTCTTTATGAAAGGGAATCGGTTTGCATCTTGTCTTTCTATCAAAATTAATTGTATGCTATTATTGTTCTACTCGCATTTAATATCTTTTGTTATCTTAACTAATGCCAGTTAATATATTTTTTTTATCAGGGTTTATTATGAAATGAAACTGGTTTGCATCTTGCCTTTCTACCCAGTGTTGTACTATACTGCAAGGAGTCGAACGGTAAGGAGACCCATAACTGCTTTCATGAGATAATGGCCTGTGACCGGTAGCATATCCCTATATGAGAAAGGAGGATGGTGATAAATGTCATAAAACAGTACACTAGAACCTATTCGCTGTTCTCAGTATTAACAAAATAGCCCTTTCTCGCTCGCTCGCTCAACTCGCTCATAGAAGCAAGATCATGGTGTCGTTGCATAAAACTTGCTATTATAGTATAACTTTGCCATCAATGGTAACTTTCATGGAATACTGGATTTTGATTGGTTGTTGAGCAACGTTACCATGGTAATTACAATTGATGGCAAACTATAATATCAAGTCTTTATGCAATGGTACCCAGGAGGAAAGCGCTCTTATTCCCTCAGCAACATGACCGAAAATAATTGTATATATTTACAGCGAGCATTTCTCGTATACGGGGAAATGGTATATCATAAAACTCATCCAATTATTTTGGTGGAAATTCCACGTTTTACTAGGAAGAAAAGGAGTTTTTGTCGGTAGCTCGCTTCGCTCGCTCATAGAAACAAAATTTTAGCAAGCGATGCGCCAAAAAGCATCATATTTGGCAATTAGGTGGTCAAAAACTATTTAGATATCTTTGTGGCTATCAAAGAATGTAAATTTTGTAATAATGTAGATATTTTATAGACATTGGATTTTGATGACAAAATAACTTAAATACTAAGAGTATTATGTTCTCACCTATCTCGCCTCCCTCGCTTGTCATATTTGAAATAGGGTGCTTTAGGAAAGTAAATAATTGACCAGCGAGGTGCTGAAGTAGTCAAACATCTTATATTGCTTGAGTGTACTTTGAGGACAAATAACATTTTTTTTGTATAGCTAGAAAGTGGAATTTTCGGCTAGCTCGCTTCGCTCGCTCGCAAAATAAAACAACTGGATGGTTCGTACTCTAAGTAAAGGTTCAAGTCCCCTAAGTTCTCATTCAAGTATATTGTTTGAAAACAATTTTTGCGGTTAATTGGAGGAACGGTAGATTAGACTAATAATGCAGAGATATGGGCAGCAAAAACAGGTCCTACACCCCCCCTCCGCTTATTTAGTCTATTCTTCACGTTTGAACCTCCACACCCTTTCCCCCTGCTCGGTCGCTTTTTCCGCGGCCGAGGATATTCGGCATCAGTCACCCCCCCAACCGCGAATACAAATCGACACCCATGAGTACAAGAGCAATCTTAATGGGGGGGGGGGGGGGGGTGCAGGGTTCCAAAGTGAAAAGAAAACAACCAGGGGCACGGACACGCATATTTTCACGAGGAGAGATGAAACCTTCAGCTCGAATAATTATTATTTGGGCACTTCACTGCACACTCTTTTTTTTAAATGAAGCGTTACATTAATGGAATACAGTCTTTGTGATTTTCTACTATTATAACGCTTAACGTACTTTTCATAATGCATAAGTGCTTATCAATATGTACTAATTTATAACTCTCTTCTTAGTGATTCTTATATTTCAAACATAAGCCTTAGTCGAGCCCAACTGGTAAGACGGCTCTCCTGCCCCTATCCATAATCCCCCTCCCCCCCGGGGGGGGGGGGGGGGGGTACTCAGATTTGGTTCGGACGGGGTGTGCAGTTGAAGACTCCCTGATACCCGTACCCATTTTTTGGTAGAAAAAAAGTACCCATCTTAAGGATTTTCATTCAAAAGGTTTTTGAATGAAAATGAACTTTTAAGGTTCCTATTCCATTGACAGGGGCAATTTACAATAAATTTTACATTTTTTGACCACTGGCTTTAACCCCTTAATCCTTTAATTTGCTTAGTACAGCATTCCTAAGTGGGGGCGTGCATGTTTAGAGATTTTCCGGCACAAAACCACAACCCATGTTTAGGGATTTCTTGCAAAAAGCGACCCATTAGAGCGGCACATCGGATCCCCGTACACCATATTTGGCGAGTTCCCCCCCCCCCCCCCCCCGGCGGGCATATCATCCAACCCTTTCCTCCGATAGTGATTTGGAAAATCGGAGAATCGATGCAGACCAATCTGGAAAATCAAAAGAAAAATTATAATACGATATGGAATATGGGAGGCGATGTTTTACCATGGAGCTATTAATAGCTCCATGGTTTTACTACCAATCAATCCAACTCCGCACGCCCGAGCGACAGGTGGATTTACCCTCTATTGTTTACGCCCATTGCATAGCAACAGTAAACGCTCATTGGTACGTGTTTATGCACTGACCGCAGCTTTGTGCATGGAGCTGTGCTAAGGAAAGGGAAATAAACAACTTATCGCAACAGTATTAAATCGGTAGAAAAATCACATTTACTATCAACGGAATCACCCCAAAATTCTTTAAGGTGTTGAGCTTAATCTTGCCACCGTACTGGACCAATTGGTTTTGTTTGTAAACCTGTTGAATTATCATTAATTGACTTTATAATAGGCAGGAAGTGATTTTCATCCAGCGGTTCGCAATCCGAGTTTTAGCCGGGCCTGTCGGCCCAGGGCGACACCAAGGTCACCATTAAACGCCCACGTAATTCAACTGGATTGGCGAAACTCATTATTACATCAATCAAGAATTCAGAACTTACGTTTCTAATCCGAAGGCTGACTTCTGGTGAAGAAAACACCAAGAAGGCTGGAAATGGCTGTTCACGTCACAACAGAAGTTGGAAAAGTTGGACGGAAAGGTATGATATGAAATAAATAATTTGAGGCATTGAATGATATTTTAATTTTTTTATTTGCTGAACTGAAATGACATGAATGACATCCAACATAGAACAGTACTAGGATCATTCCTAGACTATAAAATGTAAAGACTGAAAAAAGGAAAAAAAAAGAAAACAAATTAAAGTCCGAGTTCCATAATGTTGTGGGCGCAAATGTTCTAATACTGTAGAATTTTGATGTTTACATGTAGAACACTAGCTAGACAAACTTGGACCCCTGTAAATTACCCATAGGCCTACTAGTAATTCATTTTTCCCCCTGTTTATTATATCTTGTTAGCAAAGTCCATTATCATAGACTGTCTCCAGGTTGGCATTCTGCAGCAACCTCAGTTTATCAAAACAAAACAAAAAGTTTTATTTTATAGACAATATTTCAAGATCATTTGAATTAGTTTGTAATTGCTAAAAGCAGTGAATGTTGAAATATTAATGGTTTTTGGAATATATTTACTAAGCCCCAATCTTAAATCTTTCACAACATATCATCTGACACAACTTTTTTTCCTTCTCTTTTATTGCACAGAGAGAGAAAGAAGACATTTCAACGAACGCCGTGGATATGAAGAAGAATTAGTGCGAGGAAGGCGATATCTAAACCCAGGTTATGGAGATCAGCCTGATTGGCATCCACATGTAACAAGAAAAGATGTCGAATACACAGAGTAAGTTGAAAGCAGTTCCTAGAAACTATTTCTTTTTCATTGATTTTAAATATTTTGTTTGAATGTTCCTCTTTCATTTACTTTCTATTTGTTAACACATTCGTGACAGGAATTATTTAAAGCCTAATTTGATCAGCTTTTATTCTTCAAATTGGCAACACCAACATCCTTATTTTATTGCTACATTTTTCTTATAAAACGTCATGTATCTGAAATGAATATAAATTGACAGAAATTATGATGAGAAGTCAAAAAGTTGCCAATTTGCAGGGGAAAACGGGATTTTAAACATTCTATCACATTGCCAATTTAAGGATTTTAATGCTTATTTTCCTTTTAAAAATTTTCAGCATCAAACAACGAATATTGATGCAACCAAAATGGGCCCAGTTTGTGTAGAATTTTTTGCTCTTTCTGCTCATGTATTTGGTATGATTTTTAGGGCTTTGCATCAAAAGATATTAGGCCAAACCACAAAATGTGGACCTCTGCCACGAATGGGTTAAAGCATTTGAATATTCATGTAGAATTTGATTGAATGAATGAATACCTAGTTGGTATCTACATTCATATTTTTATCAGTTGACAAGCTGTTTTGTAATAGAGTATTCCAATTCTAAATGAATCACTTGTCATGTATTTTTTCATCAGTCTTGTATATTTCTTAATAATCTCCCAGCATTAAATCCTGAAGTAGATTTAGAAATTGGAGATGATGGTTTTAGTGGTATCTCTATTGCCTTTGAGGTTTTCATCTTATCCATGGCTCTACATTAACCTGTTGACTACTGGATTCACAAACTTCCATAGACTTGATACAGGGACTACCCAGTTTCCGTATGCAATGGGATACAATTTGAACTTGATTGTACTAGGGGTCCTTTTCTTTCTCTTCATGAAAATTGTTAAAATTTACTTGTATTTGTAGGGGACAAATTGTACTTAATCACTTAGTATCATGTCTTTCTTGAGTTCCATTTTTATTTTGTATATGTACATGTTCATTTTTCATTTTTTTTTTTGCTTAAATAGTAGGCCTAAATAGCGATGTAATATTTTT
Organism: Echinometra lucunter; assembly: GCA_029962745.1. Taxonomy (NCBI): domain Eukaryota; kingdom Metazoa; phylum Echinodermata; class Echinoidea; order Camarodonta; family Echinometridae; genus Echinometra; species Echinometra lucunter. The sequence goes on along the minus strand of CM057160.1, from coordinate 27,373,140 downwards.
ATATAAGGACTGCTTTATCTCATTCTTCTTTTCTTCTAATTCTTAGCCTTTTTTTCTTTAAAACTTGAAAATAGCACTCTATTGTATGTCTTTTGAATGATGTCATATTTCAGGTAGTTAATTAGTCTAGTCTAGTCTATTCTACTCTGCTAGTATATTGTTTTTTTCTGCCACTTATTTATCATTGGATGGTGTACACTGTACATGTAGATGTGGCAACGTTTCAAGCATCAAGCCCATGTTGTCATACCTCTGTATGTTTCTCTATTATTTACATAAACTATAGTATATTATGTAGTCATGGTTCTCGCCAGTACATACATGTAACACCCATGGTTCCAATACCATGCGTAAAGGGTTTCAGACAAGGAAGAACCGTGTGTGAAATTGCTGCACCATGCGTGGCAACAAGGGTAAAAAAATATTGGAGTATATATTCCTAACAATAATGATAAATGTCACAGATTGTTTTGCTTTTTGGCAAGGTATTTTTACTTTTATGCCATTAGTAGACAACTCCTGCTTACCAAGAAGTATTTTTCAACCTTTTACTATAGCATATACTGCTACCACACCTATCTTTAGGTGTTATTCCATAAAACTTCCGAAACTTCCACACTTTGCGCAGAGTGGGAACCGTATGTGGATTTTTTCCTAGTGAGAATCCTGCTAGTGATGATAATTTTTATCTGTGTATACTATCAGTGTTTGTTCTGGTCACGGTCATACTGTGTAATGTGATAAACCATACAGGAATGAATGAATAAATAAATGAATGAATAAAATAGAATAAATATGATATATCTCCATTGTTATTACCTCTAGCTATGGTCTTGACTGGACATCTAGAGCAAGGTTCATCCCTCCTCCAAAGACATACACTGGGGAGTACCCAGAAGAAGTCACATTACCAAGACTACGATGCTTCCCAGGTATGAATCGTGCAAAATGACCTGGGGGTGGCCTCCAGGGAAGGATGTGGGGGGGGGGGGGGGGCCCTTGATACTGGTCTAACTAGGCATTTCTATTGTGCCATCTTAGTTTCGTGCACCAAAATTATGTTCTGCCTAATAATTGTATGTATTGTCATTTTATTCTTTGTGATAAAGATGATATCATTGCTTCATCAAGCTGTGTATGATATACATCAAATGCTTGGAAGTTACTCTTATCAGACGAGAAAAAATATGAATCTAATTTGGATTTTTTAATCAGTGATAATGATCAGGGGAAACAATCAGTTTCTTTGCGGGACCTGTTATACAGAATAATTGGATAACAGAAGAATTAAGGAATATGATCAGTCGCAGAAGTTTTAGATGGGCAATTACGACAATATTTAATTGGAGAATACCTGAAAATCAATTTTATAAATGTTCATGTAGGTCATCATTATTTATATTATATATTTCAAACTCACTTGATATTTATTATTATTATTATCATTACTATTATCATTACTATTATCATTATTATTATTATTATTAGTAGTAGTAGTAGTATTATTGTTGTTGTTGTTATTATCATTATTATTACTATTGTTGTTGTTATTATTATTATTATTATTATTATTATTATTATTATTATTATTACATGTATTACTATTATTATTATTATTAATATTATTATTATTATTATTATTATTATTATTATTATTATTATTAATATTATTAATATTATTATTATTATTATTATTATTATTATTATTATTATTATTATTATTATTATTATTATTATTATTATTATTATTATTATTATTATTATTATTATTATTATTATTATTATTATTTTTCTTCTCCCTTCAGGTAAACACTCATCACTAACTTCAACATCAGAATGGACAGCTTACCCTGAAGGTTGTCATATAGGAAGGAGATGCAAGTTTGTCAAGAAAGATGAGCTACAGCATCTCGCTAGTACTACATCCACGGCAGAAATCACTCATTCCATGCTACTAGGCAAGAACAGAAAATGTAAGATTATCATCAGAAAATCTGTTGCACTGGAGCATAATCATTATCGTTTATTATGATCAGCCCCTTCCCTCTTACGAGGGGTCACTGACCCTCGCGACATGATACAATGTAACACTCCCTTTCTCCGCTTGCTCTTATCTTTAGCATCCTCCTCTCTTAGCCCAGCCCCTCCTGCATTCCCTCCTCACGGTTTCTTTCCATGTAGCACCGGCGTAAATCCGTTTTCAGGAGTGGGGGGGGGATGATCACCTTTTTTGCCGTTTTTTTTTTTTCATGAATTCACACTTAAGTATACACACACACACCCTCATTCACCTGCGCAGACCCCCGCACACATTATAGTATTATTATTTTGCGAGCGAGCATTATGACCGTCATTTATGACATTTTTATACAAAATTTACCAAGTGATTAATTACAATGTAATTTTTTCCTTAAATTTAGGGGGGATATTTGTACACGCCATCCCCTCTCTCGAAAAAGTGGAGGGATATACGCCAATGCCATGTAGTCCTTGGCCTTCCCTTCCCCTTATGCCATCCACTTCAAAAAGCAAAGTGAAGAAACTGATCTATTGGTAGAGTGTACACCTCTCAAACCAATTACCAGTTGTTTTGATGGAACAAACACAGCAAAAATAGCTTCAAATCAAGATGCAATGTTTTGTTAATCATAAAATGGTATACCTGCCCTTGGAATATCTTTTTATAATCTTTATAAAACATTTTAAAATGGAAACCTCTCAAGTGTGAAGACTCAAATGAATATCCTGCAAAATCTACTTTTTGGAGAAAATTTGCTTGAAATAGACTGACTAAATTGTGCCCACCATGATACTTAAAATTCATTTCTTCCTGTTTATGTATTTGTTTATTCGTATGTATTCGTTTATACTTGTTTTGTTGTTTATTCAAATTTTCATTTATTCATTGATTTTGTTTCATATATTTTCAGTGAACTCAGTTTGGGAGAGGAGGGGTGAGATTCCTGCAGCATCAGGAGGTGATAAGAGCTACCAAGCACCTGAATATTCTCCAAACTTCCACCACTTTGGCTCCTCTAGGCCAGTCGTAAATTTTGGGTAAGTTGCTATAGGTAGAGTCCCCAGTTTTCCGTTTTCTAAAATGCAAATTCCGTGTTTTTCGGTGTTCTAAACTTCAAATTCCATGTTCTTCGGGGACATGTACGAAGCATATAAAGTAATTATAAATAGTGGAAATCTTAGAAAAACGCAAGTTTAATATATTCGCTCTGTATTATTCGCTCTGATTATTCCAGGGACAAATTTTGCTGGGGAGTAACTTTCCAGGGAAACTGAAGTGGGAGGGCTGATTGAAGGGGGGGGGGGTGTTTTCCTGGGGTAATTGTTAGGGGAAGGGGTGATTCCCTTTGGGAAGGTGGAGTAATTGTCCTAGAGGCATTTGTCCTGGGAGTAGTGTGTTGGGGGGGGGGGGGGGTAATTGACTTGGGGGGGGGGGGATGGGGTAATGACCTAGAGTTATGTGTCCTGGGAGTAATCGTCCAGAGAGAGATTTTTTTTTTTTAATTATGTGTTTTATTAGCTTTCCAAACACATATGATCACAATATTTACATGTTATTGGTAATAATTTGACAAAGATAAAGAAAATAGGTGATTAAAAAAAAAGTGACAAGGAGTTACACAACTCAAAACAATTTGACTTCAAGGAGGTGGGGTTAATTGTCCTGCTAGAGTTATTTGTCCAGGAGGTAATTGTCCAGGTTGTAGTTGTCCTGACATGGTATTGACATTGTTTTTTTTTTTCTTTAAGAGCCATGTTTTGACTTATGCGAATACTTCAGTTCCAGATATGTTTGTCCATTTTGAGTTGTTGTGGCATTGAAATTACAATTAATACAAAAGTAGGCGACAGTTCGGATTCCAGAAAACAACTGTCAGATGTTATCATCTCTCTGCATTATTGTGTAATACTGAAACTAATTGGACAGCCTGTATACTGGTCAGATACATTCTCATCATGTCTCATTTCTCGTTTACAGTGGCACAATCAAATTAAAACCAGACACATTCGTTCCTCTTCAAGAACTACCTACAGAATACTGGTAAGAAGAATTTCTTTGTCTGAATGTTTATGAAATATTTTTGACAGTTACATGTACTATCACTGGAAAAACCTTTCTTCTCCTGTTATGTAAGTGAATTGGTGGTTTCTTTTATGTTTTTATGTTTTATTAATTTTGGGGTCAACGTACTATAAGGCTATTTGCTCTTTTTTGTTGACCCCTCATTCTCGTAAATCTGTTTTGTTGTAGTATAATACTATGTTTTGTACCAATGCCTTGTTGTATTTATATTTCATATTTATGTTTTATTGAGAATGAAAATAAAGAATTGAATTGAATAATGAAAAGAAAGAGAGATAATTTTGACAGAATTGTTCTTACTAAAATAAGAATTTGATGGACAAAATCAGCATGAAATGAAAAAAGTGTAGAGCTGGAAAAAAAAAAACGGAGGTCAGAAAAAGATCAGTTTTTGAAAATGACCTGAAAAGTGCAGAGAAGGAAAGAATAAAAAGAAGATTGGGAAGTACTCATTTATAGCAATTGATGGTGAGAAGATTACAAGAGGTATTTCTTCACGGCATGGTTCCACATTAACCCATTCATGACAGAGGTCCACATTTTGTGGTTTGGCCTAATATCTTTTGATGCAAAGCCCTAAAAATCATACCAAATACATGAGCAGAAAGAGCAAAAAATTCTACACAAACTGGGCCCATTTTGGTTGTGTTAATATTCGTTGTTTGATGCTGAAATTTTTTAAAAGGAAAATAAGCATTAAAAATCCTTGAATTGGCAGTGTGATAGAAAGTTTAAAATCACCGTTTTCCCCTGCAAATTGGCAACTTTTTGACTTCTCATCATAATTTCCGTCAATTTATATTCATTTCAGATACATGACGTTTTATAAGAAAATGTAGCAATAAAAGAAAAATGTTAGTGTTGCCAATTTGAAGAATAAAAGCTGATCAAATTAGGCTTTAATTAATTCCTGCCACAAATGGGTTAACTTTTTTTTTTTTTGGGGGGGGGGGTGAGGCTTTGTATGTATTGAGCACTATATACTTTTGGGAGTCAAGAGCTAAATTGTTGGTTTTCATGTCCCACATGTAGGCAGCTGTTAGTATAGAGTCCTACTTCAAGGATTCCTTGTATGCACTATACAAGAACTGTAAATTATTGTTATTATTATTATTATTATTATTATTATCAATTATTATTATTATTATTGTTATTATTATCAATTATTATTATTATTGTTATTATTATTATTATTATTATTATTATTATCAATTAATTATTATTATTATTATTATTATTATTATTATTAATTATTATTATTATTATCAATTATTATTATTATTATTATTATTATTATTATTATTATTATTAATTATTATTATTGTTATTATTATCAATTATTATTATTATTATTATTATTATTTATTATTATTATTATTATTATTATTATTTTTATTCCTTTATCAATTTGTTATTCTTCTTGTTTTTTCCTATGTAAACAGTGAGCCTTTCCATGCCAAGGAGAGGAGAAGGAAATACACAGCTGAGGTAGAATCAGTGATCGGTCTGAACGACTGGAAACCTGCACCACAACTCTTAGCGACTTCCTTCTGAGTGGGAGGAAATCTAGAACTCTGTAGCAATGCTGAATGGTTGCCCTGAATGGTTAGACAATGCAGAGTGTCTCACTGTTTTCTGTCATTGTTAAAAATATGTCATCTGTAAGAAGTTTAAAACATATAGCTCGCTATCAATGCATCATTGTTATTGTAAGAAGTGTGTAATGACTGTTTAAAAGTGTGTTATGGTAACATGCTGCAAAAGATCTTGGTTCCGTTTCCTGAAATTTCTTTTCAACATAAGTGTCATAATACTATTGCGAACTACAACTAATCTAATGCAATAAATTTTGTAGCTTATACAAACCAGAAATATCACTGAAGGTGATACCCCCGCCCAAATGAGCATTGCTCAAAAATTAGGAAGTAATTCGATTTGCAGTACTTTCCAAATTTACTGCCACAATATGCCGTTACTATGGCAACACAGTTTACGACACATTCAAGAAATGTCTTGCACAGCTTCACCACAAGACAAATATTTGTGTGCCAAATTTCATGAGCATTGCTCGAAAAATGAGGCAGTAGTTTGATCTGCAATATTTCCCCCGATTTTATTGCAATAACAAGCCGGTACCATGGATGGCAATGCAGTTTCTGAAACATTGCAAAAATATGTCTTGCACATCTTCACCACAAGACCAATGTGCATACCAAATTTTATGAGCATTGCTCAAAAATGAGGAAGTAGTTCGATCCGCAATATTTGCCCAACTGCCCATACGCTGATTCCTATATCCCCTCCAAACCGCGTTTGAAGGGATGGAGGGATTCTTTTTCGTATTTTGGAAGTGCGACATCAAAGCCTTGTGTAAAACGCTACAAGCTGTATTTCTCTACTTCACAGTTGTTGAACATGTGATTTTAAATGTACAAGTATGTATTCTGTTTTTAGTTTGAAAGGCTACAGTGGATGTGAGAAATACTCAGGGTTGGTTATTCTACTTGTCCATATTTTAGCTGTTCTTTTTTGCCCAAAGGCTTTTTGCTTAAAGGAGAATACAACCCAGGCATTATTGTGCTCTTAGTGAATAAAAATGACCAAGAAGAGTAAATAGTGAAAATTTGAGCAAAATCGGACAATCCGTTCAAGAGTTATGAATTTTGAAAGTTTCAGTAAATTCCTATTTTGGGGATTCCTTGAGTTGGCAACTTTACCAGCATCTGTGATGTCATCGTGGACAACTCTCAATTCATTTTGTACATAATTTTTCAGAAAAATGATTTACATGAAATTCAGTGTCAGGAATCAACATAATTCTTCCTAAGGTGCTTGCAGAATTGAAAAGCCATGTCATACTCAAACAATATATCAAAAGAAATTTTATTTTGATTGAAAATTAAGAAAATCTTAAATTCTGTGTACAAAATGAATGGAGAGTTGTCCACGATGACGTCACAGATGCTGGCAAAGTTGCCAATTAAAGGATCTCCATAATAAGGATTTACTTAAAGTTTCAACGTTCATAACTCTTGAACAGATTGTCCGATTTTCCTCAAACTTTCACCATTTCCTCTTCTTGTTCTTCTTCATTCACTGGAAGCACAATGATGTCTGGGTTGCATTTTCCTTTAAATAGTTGTGATTGAATACACCATACAACTTCTGTTTAAAACAGAATGTTTGGGTTTTTCAGGCAAGAGGACCTTTGTCTAATTTTCGAAAAGCATTGGTCAGTACCAACTTAAAATTTTATACAATCATCAATCTTATTTTGATTATTCTGAATCATTCCATTCACAATTAGAGGATATATCGATTTCAGGAAAATCATGTAATCGGGTATATTTAGAAGAAAAAAAGACATGAAATATTTATTACCATTCTAATTACTTGTATGAAACACTGCTATTTACATGTATAGAAGTACATGTATACAAGGCATATACTTTTATGTCATGTCCAATACATTTACATAATTCTATTTTTTTAAATGTATAAACTCCATTATATTTTGAGTATGAAATATAATTGCTTGTCCAATTCACAATGTTATGAAAATCAAGCTTTAAAAAGGCCTTTACATGAACTGATGAAGCTGACAATAACTAAAAGAACTTTAGTTTTTATTAGATTATATGAATCATCTAGTGTTTACTATGATACATTTTTTTTTCACTGAAATGTAATATTTGTTTAGATTAGAGTTAATTTTTTCAATATTTTAGTAACTCTGACTTACCAATCAACTCTTTTAATACATCTTTCATGATTTCTCTTTTACAATTTTTAACTTTGTAAATAACATTGTAAGCCATGCAACAATAACATGTCAATGTCCCTTTTTTTAAACATGTAAATATTCTCTGCTGGACAAATCTTCCTTTTCTATAATAAATACGTTTGAAATGTATAAAACTGTATGTACATTGTGTTTTCTTGAATATGGCTAGTTTCTTCTCTACTTCTCTCATATTTGAACAAAGTTATGCTTTATTTACAAAACAACACTCAGACACAATTCATAACATGATGACATACATGTACATAATAGTCATGTGGCCCAACACCTCAAGAAAATGGCCCAAAGAACGAGGCTTGCAAAGTTATTTTACAAACTCTCGACTGACACATCATAACCATTCATTCTCTTTGACCACATTACAGTTTTGTTATTTAGAAAGTGCCAAACCCATGTTTTAAAACAAACATCAGGAAAGCATTAAAGGGGGTACCCAATGCTGAAACAATGTTAGCTCATTTAAAAGAGCATGATTTCATTAGCAGAAAATCATCTGCCTAAAGTTTTTTAAAAAGTCGTGTTGCCAAGGATACCCCCAAATGTGGTAAGATTTCAGGGTATTTTTGACCCCTCAGCTGTGACCCAGTTTAAACTGGGTACCCACTTTTACGTCAAAATGACGTCAAAGTGGGTACCTTGTCGCGCACCTCTAGCAAAATGCGCGCAGGATATAATACAAATTGTACAGTCTAGCGCGCAGCACAACTGCAATGCGCGAAGCTGGGTACCCACTTTGACGTCATACCTCATCCTCAAATTTTTTGGTCAACTCTTGAGTTTTTATGAGAAAATTAGCCAAAATGCATTGATTTTGATTGAAAATCATTAAATTGTTAATTTCATTCTTCTTAGAATTCTATTCTCGATCATATATCAAAAAAAAATTTACCATTGTGTAATCACTTTAAGACATGCTAAAACAGCAGTATTTATCCAGAGGTGAGATAAAAGTCATAATGTACAAGTCCTAAAGAATCCTATTTGACAGAAAGACCATTCTTTCATTTAAGAGATATAAAGGACAAACATATCGATAGGAATTATACATATAATTATGTACAATAAAAATCCCTTCCTTAGGCCTTTTTTGTATGACATTGTGATAAAGACATAATTTATGTGACCGATGGTGTCGGTCGACCAAAACTAGGTGAGTTATCAAACTTTTTGACACTTCACATACATGTAGCTCTTATGTGATCCTGCAGTAAGCTGTTCTACATGCATATGGTCACTCATTGCAGTATTTGTTGTGTGTAAACCTTTATGTCAAACATGCAGTACCCACATAAGCTGCTAAATACATGTACATCAATGAATCATTCTAATTCTTAAGATCAATTTTTCCAACTCGTGCCATACATGTAGGTGTATGATGATGGCAGGCTCTTTTTATCAAAATTTCAGTTTTCCAAAGAATCAGATGCTGTAACGATCAAAACGGACACCAGTCTTTCATCACCTTAAGACTTCAAGACACATCAAAACATAATATTTTGACATGAAGAAATTCAAGTTCAAGTACACTGATTTACATGGCGATTGTACATGTAGAAGAAATGTACAATGTTGCAGTATAAAGTAGTTATAAGGATCTCTAAGGACATGCCTTATATCCATACAATCTAATAAAAAGTTTGCAAAAAGGTTACCAAACATGATGCATGTGAATGATGCAGTGATTCTGCAGCCAACCTTGAACAGATTTAAGACTGTTCTTTTTCGGAATAGAAAAGCAGATCAAATAAGTTCTTGCCTTTTTGATCCCGTCCTAGGGTTCTCCAAAAATCTTGTAGATAAATTCAGGTAACAAGATCATAGTTTATCTGAAAAACATCGGTATCAGTCACTCACAAGCTTGATAGTAGTGATCCTTCGAGGAGCAGGTGCCACAGGCTTGGGAGGCATCTGAGGCACCTTGACAGCCTTAACCGGAACCACTGGGGTATCTTCCTTAACCTCCATCTCATCTGCTTCATCGCTATCACTCTCCTCCGTGAGGTCGATGACCTCTTCATTGTCCTCCTCATCATCATCCTCTGCGTCTTCATCAGACATGATGGTGTCTTCGTTAGGCATTTTGGTGTCTTTGACTCCTCCAGAATTCAGGTTGTTGTCTTTGACACCTACTGGAGAAGACTTGATAGTGTCCTTTATGGCTACAGGAGAACCACTGTTCTTAGATGGATCCTGGTTACTAGATTTGGGTGAGGTCTGGTTGCTAGATGATGATGGTGATGATGTAGGGTCTTGCTTGGATGGTGGATTTGTCGAAGAAGAGGAGGAGGAGGACGAAGAGGATGGTGAGGATGAAGAGTTTGTAGTTTGGTTGGAGGATGGAGCTGATAAGGTAGTGAGCTGGATTCTCCTTGGTGGTGGCCCTGACCTGAAAATATAGAATTAAAAATAGCAACAATTAAAAACATCATACCTCTTTAATGCTATACATCCTATTAATCTGGTGAAAAATGTCTGTCATCAAGTTGGATTGAACAAGGTTTGGATAAACGTTTGAGGCTGACTTTCTAACTATAGACTTTCAATATGTAAAGGAACATTATACCAGTATTGGGAACCAAATAGTTTTGCTATATACACTCATCTGCCAAAGCATAAAAACCTTGCAACTGGAATCCTCCATATATATCTCATATCTTGATTAAATGTAGAATAAATTGTAAGATACATGGGGCCTTCCATGATGTTTTGTAAACCTCTTGGATTAGACCGAATAAAGCTTAGCTATCTGAAATAAACCTGGAGGAGGGGGAGGGGGGGGGGGGGAGGGAATCTTATACCCCAAGTCCACAACCCTTAAATATTGGGATTTTTTTTTCACTTACCCAGGTGGTCCTGATATCATGACTGGCGTGATCCTTTTGGCTTCTCTCATTCCATTCCCTCCTACATGATTAACAAAAACAGAGGTTGGGGCACCATTCACTACACCTGAAGAAGAAGACTGCGGATTGGCTGATTTCGAACTCCCTGCACTCTGACTGGGTGACTTTGAAATCCCTGCACTCTGATTGGGTGACTTTGAAATCCCTGCACTCTGATTGGGTGATTTTGAAATCTGTGCATTCTGATTGGCCGCTGCCTGTGGAGATACTGCAGGAATGGGTACGGGAGTAGGTGAAGGGGAAGACTTGGTAGGGAGGGGTACAGCTGACGGAGGGGTAGGTGCAGGGGCAGGGACGGGTTGAGAGATGTAGGGTACACCCAGTTCACCAGGTTCAAAGGTCACGAAGGAGCAGTAGCCATCTGTTGATGAGACGGCTAATATTCTGCCATCAGATGACCTGTGAAAGAAACAACAACAACAAATCCTAGCAATAACAACAGACACCTATATTCATATTCATCAATAAGATATTTTCAATGCAATGTTATCATTACCTCTACTGTACAATGGACTTGAACAGAGACTGTTCATTTCTAATTTCACTATGCAATGACCACAAAATGTGCCTTCACCAGCAGTTGTCAGAGCATGTGCCATACAACCGTTCCACGTTTTCCCGAAGTCTTTGTAGGCACAAGTGAACCAATATTTTTTCTTTTGAGGGGTCCACAAACTACAAGCACTGCTTTTCAGTGGATCTTTTCATTTCCACAGAATTAAGACTTTTCTTTTGAAGATCCATTTATGTGCATTTACTTGTACAGAAAAAAACCCCAAACAAACAATTATCTTTATCTGTTTGGAGCCAGAAGGGCGATAAGTCGGTAGAAAATGATGTGAGTTAATGCTTTTCTGGCTCTGAACAGACAATATCATGAGTACTCATGTCATGTCATTGTGGGTTTTTTCTTTCTGTTGGAAATGAATGAATCTGAACTGTCCTGTGATTGACCATCTGCCTTACCATGTGACATCACTGAGTTGATGATAGTGGATGTTTGAGATGAGACCAAATGGAATGCTCTGTTGGGTGTCGTACAGGAGCAGAGAATCTTCAGTCGCTACGGCAAACACCATCCGATATGGTAAGCTAATAAGGATAGGGAGAAAAATCAATCAATAGTTTATAGTAGGAACTCGTAGATTGTGTGAACATGGACTTCATTCACGTCAACTGGTCATGCGTGTCAGCGTAGTCCACTGCCCCTGTTGATAACAGATAGAAATCTTTTAGATATCAGTCGACAATAGCCATTGACAAGCCATGAATGAATGACGTCACAAGGCAAGTAAATATGTACAAGTGAGCATTGTGTCTTGGATTTTAGCGCGAAAGGAAAACCAAGGTGGATGCGTGGATTCTAGTGGTCGACGAGGGAGACGACATGACGAATATGCAGTGCCTTAAAATGATGTCATCACATACCAGTCCACTGTGTTGAAGTGTAAATCTAAGCCTTTTCTTATCATTTGTCAATCAGACCTCCCAACCTTTCTGACTGAGAAATAGGGATGATTTTGCTCAAAATTAGGAAAGAAACAGCATTTTCCATAGGAGTGTGTAGTAAATTCATCAAGAAAAATAGGAAAATCATATCGAAACAAGAGCTTGGAATGGTCAAAATTCAGATTCTTTCCTCCAAATTCAGGATGGTTGGGAGGACTGGTCAATGGATAGCATCATGTACTTTGGTACAATGGCATACAATTTGTTATACAACATTCCTGTTGAAAGTCAATGAAGTGATAAAAATTAAATAAAGGAAGAATAATGATTAGAAAATTGTAAATGATAAATCGAGAAACCATTTTAGTTGTATATCCCAAGTGGCATTTATATACTTTTGCAATGATTATAGGTAGGAAATTTTTTTATCTAATTACTAAAATTTCAATCACCAATAAGTAACTCTTAGTTCAGTGAGTGGTCATTTCATAACAGAAAACATCAAACAGATGCCAGTGTAATTAATTTAAAAGTAGTTCAAATTTTAACAGAAAAAAGTTCTTACAGTCACAAAATGCCTATTGTCTAAGCAAATATAGGGGGAAACTCGGTATAATGAAACCGTCTGGACTGAAGGATCTAGCCAAATATGGCTAGCTTTAATCATATTTTGATATCTCGTTATAGCTGACCTCTCTAGAACAGGTTCATGCTGTCATAAAATTACACGCAAGCAAATTTGGGACCATGACAATCCCTCGTCATAGCTGACCTGGTTATGTCAAAATTTCCCTGTACCAAGCAGAAGAAAATAATCAAATGATGCTTACTCAAATAACTGTGTAGCTTGATCTTTCGTCTCCGGCTCTGAGGCTGTCTTAGCTGACTTCTCTTGCACTTCTTTACTAGTATCTGATTTCTCCTGTCCTTCTTCCTTAGACTCTGCAGATGTCTTCTGAGCTTCAGCATCAGTCTCCATCGGTTCTGTTGTTACATAATGAAAATACAGTGGAACCTCGTTTTTCTTAAATAAAAGATAGAAAAACACTTAACGCAGCTTGTGTCTTATTTTTCCTTTCATTCTGATAAATTTCATAATATTTGGCATCGTGAATTCTAGTTGTTTTCCCCCAAAATCATGTTAAAAGCTTCAAAATATGCCCAAAGATACTCACGATTGTAATCGATCGTAATAAGGTTGTAATCAATTAATAGTCATGATCGATCATAATACTAAATAAATATTTTTTTAAAATAAAAAAATAGAAAAACACTGCTTTATTGATAATTTCTTTGAATATTTTCGTTCCTTTCCTTTATTTCGATTTAAAAAAAACTTCTCTTGTTTTCTATTAATCAGTATATGAAAATTATCTTTCCCTTTAATTCAGAAAATAAAATAAATAACAAAGAATCATGCAATAAATGCAGTAAATACTTTTTTGTCATACAAAATATATTTGAAAGAAACAGTGACTTCCAAGTGTAGTAAAGATAGAGAGGGTTCTGGTGGTCTTTTGGTATCGATTCTAACCCTTTTATTTTTTAAAAAAACTGTACTTCCGAACCCTGAACCGAACCAAAATTCGGAAATAAAAGTGCCGAACTCTGCCGAACCGAACCGAACCCGAACATGGGGCTAAATTTACAGCCCTAGCCTGTATTGGTATATGCTCTGATAATGTAGCTATCATGAAAAGACATTTTGCTCAGTATGTTCGGGATTAAATGTCACTACACTACATTTCAAATTATGAGCTTTAAATATCATTTTCACAAAGTGATATTCCAATATAAGGTCATATTGCAAGTTCAAATATACTCTCAATTATTCATTTTGTAATCTTGTTATGTTTTTTGTTATACATGCACCTCTATAAGACAATTTTTGCATTTCTTAACATGACAATAAATAAATTAAATTGAAATGAACATAAAAGCAACTAGTAAAGTAGACTAGTTGACGTACGCTTGGGCATGAACTAGAGCATTTATAGAACTGAACAGCCATCGGATTCCGTAAACACCCTTATTGTGTGGTCTTATGTTATCCTTTATCTTCTTTAAACTCCTTAACCATCAATGCCTAGAATGCCACGTAAAGTTTTCTTTTTAGGGGAAGGATGGATGGTTATTTTACACATACTAAACTGTACATTTTGATATTCAGGTTACGATAGTGTACGGAAAAAAAAAAAAAAAAAACTTCCACAACTCTATACCACTCATGGAATTTGCAAAGCTTGTAATTTCACAGTATGTAACACAAGTTGTTAATATCCTGTTGTATGTGCAAGAAATTTGTGAGGAAAACAGGAACAGAAAATAGAGAAACTACATTTATAATTAGCACTCAATACTATCAAACCTTCGCTTTTCTAGATTAAAGTGAAGGTTTAAAAACAAAAACTAGATGAATCTTCGACCACGTGTGGTCGAACTTTATGCCTCCGCCATTACCAAATCAGAAATAAATGGCACACTTCATGTTGATTTATTTTCATTTATACAATGACATCTTTGACCTTGACTTTTGACCTTGTGACCCCCAAATCTAATGAGAGCATTGCCCTTTCCATATGCGTACATGAGCCAAGTTTGTTGAACCGTCAAATGGTTACTGAGTTATCACAAGAACGAACCATTTCTATGTACATAATGACCTCTATGACCTCGACCTTTGACCTTGAGACCCCAAAATCTAATCATATCATTATCCCTCCCATATGCATACCTGTGCTAAGTTTGAGGTTGATCTGTCAAATGGTTGAGTTATGGTGAAAACGAACCATTTCTATGTACATAATGACCTCTATGACCTTTGACCTTGTGACCCCAAAATCTAATCAGATCATTGTCCCTTCCATGTGCATACATGAGCCAAGTGTGAAGCCAATCTGTCAAATGGTTCTTAAGTTATCGCGAGAACGAGCCATTTTTATGTGTATTATTACCTCTATGAACTTGACCTTTGACCTTGAGACTAAAAAATCTATTCAGATCATTGTCCCTCCCATATGCATACACGAGCCAAGTTTGAAGTTGATCCGTCAAACGGTTCTTAAGTTATCGCGAGAACGAAAACGGGACGGACGGACGACCCGAAAACATAATGCCTCCGGCAACCACCTACGGTGGGCGGAGGCATAAAAACTTCCACAACTCTATACCACTCATGGACTTTGCAAAGCTTGTAATTTCACAGTATGAAACATAAGTTGTTAATATCCTGTTGTATGTGCAAGAAATTTGTGAGGAAAACAGGAACAGAAAATAGAAAAACTACATTTATAAT
The DNA here is from genome assembly GCA_029962745.1 of Echinometra lucunter. Taxonomy (NCBI): domain Eukaryota; kingdom Metazoa; phylum Echinodermata; class Echinoidea; order Camarodonta; family Echinometridae; genus Echinometra; species Echinometra lucunter. Next base: position 27,357,589 of record CM057160.1, on the reverse strand, counting down.
TAGCCCTCATTACTACCAAACCTTCGCTTTTCTAGATTAAAGTGAAGGTTTAAAAATAAAAAAATGACAGCAACGGTTATCGCATATAACATGATTCACTGGAAGCTCTCCTGCCATAAGTGACATCAACAAATAAAGTGTTCTTTCTTCCTTCATACCTCCTAACAATCCTATCACAGTCAAAGGGGATTGCCACCAAAAGGTGCAGGAAATGATTGTGTTGCATATCTCATATACCAACACAACAACTGCTCTTATCATTTCAATTGATATTTTAGAATTATTTTCACACCAACTGCATTAATTGAGTAGTAGTATAACTGATTCCTGAGAACAAAAGAAGCGCATCTGGTTCCTGTTTCATAAAACTTGTTATCAGTAACAACTGCCACATTTCTATGACAAATTTGCTCTCAGCCAATCAGATGCAAGGATTTCAGTAGTTTATAACAGTTATTGCACCTTATTACTGTTTTATGAAATGGGGCCTTGACCTTTAACCCTATCACCCACATGAAAAGCATGTAATGCTATAATTAAATGTACATGTGGCCAAATGGATTTTGCAATGCCTTGGGAAATTTCAGATGAAGTTTAGTAACTTCATAGAAGTCTAACCTTCTTTTTGCTCTGCTTTCTGCTCTGCAATCTCTGATTTCTTTTCAGGTGTAGCTGTGGTGGAATCCTTTGTAGCATCACTGGACTCTTGTCTAAGTTCAAACAACACAGGGCAACATCTAACAGCAATGGTGGCCTTAGTAGGGCATGGCAAGTGCAGAACAGGTCTGAGAGGAAAACAAGGTAAATAGGTAATAGTAATGATAAAGTCCCCAGTTTTCTGTTTTCTAAAATGCAAATTCCTTGTTCTTTGGTGACATGTACAATACATATGATAAAGCAATTGTAAATAATAGAAATCTTAGAAAAACGTAAGTTACCCTAATATACAAGCACATGCAGTATGCAGATAAAGCTTGATGAACATACGCTAAACACTGGAAAAAGGTTTGATCTAGATTTTCCGCTGATGCACGGTCTTGTTTTATTGGATTTTTGCTTTGTTTTTCCACGATTTTCACTGTATTTTATGTAATTCAAATTTTTCTGGCCTGAAAAATCGCGTTTTCTGTGAAATTCTGTGTTCTTCCCGAATTCCGTGAAAATTTTCCGTTTTCCGTATCGTGAATAACTGGGGACTTTATGATAATGCTTATTTGTGAAGCACCATATCCACTGCGCAGAATGCTCAAGGTGCGGGAAATTAGCCATTTCATCACCATCACCATCACCATCATCAGGCTAAGTTCATCCACTGCTTGATGTAGCCCTCTTTATGATTTCTCCAGGTTTTCCTATCCTGGGTCAGTCTCGTCCAAGTGCTGCCCACATATAAAATTAGCCATTAGCCATTGTTAAACGGGTTACCCAAAATATTAAAAAGAAATGTTCTAAAGAACGAGTGCCTCATGGGTTACCATCCAAAGACAATAATTTGTCTACAATTGCGGTCTTTTGAAATGAGAAGATGCACAAGGTGTTCCATAATCATTCTAGTGGAAAATGTCCAGATGGCAACTGCCAAGGGATGGGGGGGGGGTAAACTTGATTTATTTAATTTACTTATTCATTTGTTTACCTATTCATGATGCACACAATGTTATAATACAAATACTGTGGATACATATAGTTGTTGTAGTAAGTAGTTACTATGACTCTCAATAAACTACTCTTTGAGACAGTGGGTTTGTAAACTATGAAGCTGAGTATATATTCTCGTTTCTCTCTGTCGCGCTGCTTACATTCAGCCTTTGCGATATTATACTCATGTTATGTCTTTTTCTGCCAAGAGGTGGCGCTGCACCTCTTTACATCTTTCCCTTCATTTTTTTTTTTTTTTTTCAAATAAGGTCATGAACGAAACACTTTTTTTTTTTTTTTTTTTTTAAATGTACCACAAGTTAAATTCAGGCCAGATTCTTTTAGAGAATTTTACTTTTGGGTTGAATTGTGTCAGTGTAAACTGGACGTTTACTGGATCCAAGTCAAAACTGAAAATTTGTGAAACTTGATAAGCAAATAATCAAGACTTTACATAGTGGCAAAATATGTCAGATGCCTGTAAGGGATTTCAATGTAACAAGGCATCAGTTTGTTTTGTTTTTTGTATTAAACAGTTAACTACAAAGAAAATACATACAAACATAACAGATATGCAACAAAAAAAAATGATAACAGTCCACTTTCACTGTAATAGTGTTGAACAGTCAGTAATTCGACGAATGTCCCAACAATAAATGTCCATCAGTTTGTATCTATCAAAAGTTCAATACACACTTGAATCGTCTTGTCCAGCATAAACAGTTCCTTAGTTCGTATTTCACATTTAATTCTTACTTCACAAAGTCTCGGAGATAGGCAGGGGGGTGGATAGTGCGACCACATCTTGTCTTTACTTCCTGCCTCTCTTGTGTTTCAGATCGGTCATCACACTCATCATCTGGGTTTGTCTGCTTATTTGGTTCAATCATCACTCCATCATCTGGTTCACGACGACTCCAGGTTTCACACACTAATCGCAGATGTCTGCGATTTCTACGATATGTAGCTCCATCCTCTGTCATCACCACATATGAGTGTGGTTCTGTTGCCATACGAAGGACCTTCGCTCTGCGCCACCTCTCTTTGCCTATTGTGGGGTTGGATGCGAACTACATCTCCTGGTTTCAATGAAGGCAGTTCTTGACTGAGCGATTGTAGTGATGAGCTTGTTTCTCCTTTGTCTTCTCCCTCTGTTCTTTCACACCAGTGGGAACTGCAGGTTCAAGCAACTTTGCAGTTGTTGGTAGGGTAGTGCGGGTTCTTCTATTCATTAAACGCTGCACTGGACTAGAGGAGAATCCTGGTGTTGGCGTGTTTCTGAATGCCAACAAACTCAGATATGGGTCATTGTGTCCTTCCTTAGCCTTCTTGAGTAGTGACTTGGCAGGTCTTCACAGCATTTTCCACTTCCCATTTGCCTGAGGATAAAGTGGAGATGTAGTTGTGTGCTTGAATTCCCCACTTGGCTCCAAACTTGGCAATTCATCAGAAGTGAATTGTGGGGCCGTTATCTGTTACAACTTCCTCTGGAATTCCGTGTCTGGCAAATTGGGCTTTCATTTTGTGTATCACACCAGATGAAGTTGTAGTTGTCAGATAGTCCACCTCAATGAAGTTTGAGTAGTAATCTGTTTATAACAAGGTAGTCACGGTGAGTCGAGGACAAACAGATCAGCACCAACTTTGGCCCATGGTCCTCTCCGGTATCTCATGTTGCTTTAGCGGCTCCTTCTGCTGTCTGGTCCCATGGCTCTACATACATCACATCTTGTATGTAGTTCTTACTTCACTGTTCATATTGGGCCAATAGAGGCATTCTCGTGCTCTCTTCAGACAACTGCTTTCCCCTAGATGTGATGCATGTAGTCGTTCTATCATGCCTTGTCTCATGCTCTTTGGTATCACTACCCTTTCAAACCTCTGAAGATGAGACCATTGGCGATGCTTACTCATCCCGTATGTGAAAATAGGGTATGACACCAGATGGAAGATCCTGTTGCCTCATTGGCCATCCATTCATTACTACTGCCTGTATCTCTTGCATCACCTCATCCTTTGCTGTGCTTTGTTTTAACTCTTCCAGCAGAGGTCTTGCAATTGGCAGGTGATCCACCAGGTTGACCTGCTCCATCTCTGTCTGGTCTTCCATCCACTTCCAACAAGGAAGATACGCTCGGCTTAGCGTGTCAGCAATGTACATCTGCTTGCCTGGATGATAAATGATATCAGCATCATAAGTTTGCAAGCGAAGGATGAGTCTCTGAAGCCTTTTGGGAGCTTGATGCATGTTTTTCTTTGCAATGATCTCCAATGGCTTGTGATCACTTTGAACAGTCACCTTCCTTCCATAGGTATATTGGTGGAATCTTTCCAGTCCAAAGGTAACTGCAAGCAACTCCTTTTCTATTTGTGCATAGCGACTCTCTGCCTCAGTGAGCGCCCTACTTGTATACGCTATCGGTTGACCTTTCTGCAGGATGGCTGCTCCCAGGCCCTTTTCTGAAGCATCTGCCTGCAGAACGAGCCCTATGTCCTTGTCAAAGTACCTCAGTACTGGTTCTGATGTCACAGCCTCCTTGATGCTTTTGACTGCAGCATCATGCACATCCAGCCAGCACCATTCTACATCTTTCTTGGTTAGTGATCTGAGAGGTTCACACTCTCACTCAGGTTGGGGAGGGAACTTACTCAGGTAATTTACAAATCCGAGAAAGCGTTGTTACCCCAGCAACATCTGTTGGATTCTGCATGTCTCTCACTGCCTTTACCTTTGCTGGGTCTGGTTTCAATCCTTCTCAGTTATCAGGTGAACCCATGAAAGACACATCTTTCCTTTGAATTTCAACTTCTGTTTGTTGAGTTTCAGATTTTTCTCCTGCATCGTTCCATCAAAGCTCTCAGCTTGGTGTCATGGTCTACTGTCTGGCATCTGTCATTGTGTCACCCCTCACCATACACCAGATGTCATCTGCTATTGTTCTTACTCCTTGCAGACCTTCTAGCGCTCATCTAGCCTACGCTGAATTCCTCTGGTGCCGATGCAATACCGAATGGCAGCCTCTTCCATCTGTAACGCCCAAACGGGGTGTGAATGTAGTTAGGTACTAGCTGTCCTCCTCAAGTTCTACGTGCCCAGAACCCATTCTTTGCATCGACTACTGAAAACACCTTTGCCCTGGACAAATCTGGCAAGATGTCTTCTATTATCTTCATTGGTGTAGTGGTTCCTTCTGACTGCTTTGTTCAGGTCCTGAGGGTCTAGACAAACCCTCATTTGTTGTTAGGTTTGTTGACGCACCAAGACTGGAGACCCATTCTGTTGGAGTATCGACTGGGGCTACAACATCTGCTTCTACCAGTCTCACTAGCTCAGCTTTCAGTCTCTCTTTAATAGCAACTGGTACCCGTCTTGGAGGATGCACAACAGGTTGTACTGTTGGATCCAGTTCTATCTTGTACTGGCCAGGTAGCTTCCCAACTCTATCATCGAACACATCAGAATACTCATGGCTCAGTTGCTCCGCTGAGCTCAGCCGTGGCAAGTCAGTCACCTCCATGATTTTTTCATGTTGCACGGTGATTAGAGCCCATCAATTGACTGTTTCACTACCCAGTATAGGAGTCAGCTTCCCATTATCCACAATGATGAACTCCACATCAAAGATCTCTTGATTCTTGGGATTGACAACTTCTATCGTGCACTTTCCCATTGGTTGTACTGTACTCATATTGTACATTGACAGCAATCCCTTGGTAGGCTGAAGCGACATGGTACTTGTGTCAATGCATGAAGAAGGAAGCACGTTGCAGGTTGCCCCACAATCTACCTGAAATCTCACTGAATGCCCACGGACCATCATGTTTGCAAAGATCCGTTTTCTTTGGCCTTTCTTGAATACTTTTTATCTCTTCTGGTTCAAGGGTGATCACATGTAGAGTGAAGTCTGGATCCTCCCTCTCTCTCCTTCTCTGCTAACACATGTACGTTGCTCACATGGTCTTACACTGGTTCTTGAAATGGTTATATTTCCCACATCGTGCACACTGTTTCCCATAAGCAGGACATTTCTCCTTGAGGAATCATGCTCTGCCACAGTATCGACATTTACGTGGTTTGCGGGCTCCAGGGCTTCTGCTTTGTTGACTGCTTATGAGAGGAGTGCTGGATAGAGGACTCCCTCACTTGGGCATGCACTGCGTCTCCATCTAATAACACCACATTCTACTCTTTGTCAGTTCGGATGCCGGCAAATCTGGATGCACCCCTCCAAGACAACGCCGTTTCTCTCAAAAGCCTCTCTCTCAAGCTTGACTCTCTAATTCCACATACAATGCGGTCTCTTAGTAGACCATCTGCAAGCGTAGAAAAATTGCAGTTGGCAGCCAGCAGTTTCAATGCTGTCAAGTACGTGTCAAATGTCTCTCAGCTTGCTGATCCCCTTGTGAAGAATTTAACCGCTCCACAGTCTCGTTGCGGGGGAGGATTGCAATGATTGTCCAATGGCCTTGTGACAACTTCCTCAACGGTCGCCTGTTGCTGGCTTTATGGTTTGATAAAGCTCTCTACCTTACTGCCAATCAAGGGTACAGCATCATCTTTACTTTTGTCTTATCTTTCTTTTGTCAGCCATGGCAAGGTCAAGATATAACATCAATTCTTCCTTCACAGAGTGCCCTACCTGCGGGAGGGTTTGTGCCTCCAAATCATGCTTGCCTGTGGGGAGGTTTTGAGCGCTTCCATATTGCTTACGCTAGGTCCACTCGACACTGGATGGTTCAAATCAGGGTATGTAGCCAAAGGCAGAGTCAGAGATCAATTCCAATTTCACTGTTTCAAGCAAAATCACTGGTGCCAATCCAAATCTCCTTTGAATTCATATATGTCATGGATGCTCTAATACGGGCCAGATCCAGTCCCGATATGACTTATTTCTCGTTATAATGAACATTGACAGGCTTAATGAACTTAAGGCTACGGATGTAGAGTCTACTCACGTTCATTCTCTCTGCCTCTGACAGGGCAGTCCCACAGCTACAGTCTCGCGTAGGGTGCCTCAAATCTAGCACAGAATAAACACGTAACAGCTCCAAACATCGCCACCACTCCTGACACCATGTAGTAAGTAGTTACTATGACTCTCAATAAACTACTCTTTGAGACAGTGGGTTTGTAAACTATGAAGCTGAGTATATATTCTCGTTTCTCTCTGTCGCGCTGCTTACATTCAGCCTTTGCGATATTATACTCATGTTATGTCTTTTTCTGCCAAGAGGTGGCGCTGCACCTCTTTACAGTTGTACACAGAACTGGAGTACAC